>CAEGAE010097098.1:0-14836 GCA_903067095.1 Girardinus metallicus
CTTTGTCTGGTTCCTCACCTAGGACCAGTCTGCCTTGGGTGACCCTACCAGGGGCATAAAGCCCCAGACAGCATAGCTCCCAGGATCATTAGGACACTCAAACCTCTCCACCACGATAAGGTGGCAGCCCAAGTCATCAAACATTACTTTTGTTTTTAACCAGAAAATGTGTTTAAAAAATAAACTTCTTAACATTATTAATCTGAGAAATGTGCACTTAAACACAAAAGAAAACTGTAAAAACATGTCAGCAGGCCCCCTGGTAAAAGCAAAAAAAAATGTTTTTTTTCACCAATTGCACTAAATATAGTCATATTTACGTATCTCCATGCATGTAATTCATGTCATGTAGTACTTCTTCAGAGAACCCCAGCTCTTGAAGCAAAACATTGTTGCAAATCAAAAGAAATTCCCAGTGAAAGTGGCTGTAATTATCTTTTTATTTTCCATATGTTTTTGGCTGGTCGGTGTTACACATTCAGTCAGAAGCAACTTTATCTGCATCTTAAGGGACATTGTTCGATATATCATCAGATTTTCTATTAGTTGGATCAACAGGTTAATACTGAAACCAGCAGCAGCGTCTTCAGGTTGGGCTTTCCATTTTATAGTCTGGCTCTCTGCTTACGACACACTGTTCCTGTGATGTTACCAGAGGGATTATCCAGAGGAAGAAACACCTGATCGAAAACAAAAAGATACGTTATCAATCAAATAAGGTTTGATATTGTAAACAATAATGGTATTTACCTCCTCTTTGTTGTTTAGACCCATTTTTGTCATGTCTATGGTGAAGTAATGCTGGTTGGGCATGACAATCTCAATTTCCTCCACCTAAGAAGAGCATTTCTTGTGTTCAATTTTATGCTACATACTGTTTCTGGTAATGTCCCACACATAAGAATATTTTGAAAACAAAACCAACTTCATGTGTATCTTAAATTATGCAAGACAGTGACAACAGATTGTGCAGCCATAAGTGTCTTTGAATAAACCGATTTGTTGAAGTGAAGGGCTCACCTCAGGAATCCTGTCCAGGACAAGAACTTGTGTTTCATAAAGGGTCTTTTGCACAGATGGTGAATACTCTCCTCGACCATATGGGCCAGCAAATTTCTCAATAATTGTGTCTCTCACACACTTCCTACAAATGACAGAAGTTTCCTTTTATGAGTTATCTTTTTGACTTGAAAAATCATCTTTGTTGTGTGTTTTTCCCTGCACTTCCAGGTTGATCCCACACAAAAATTAAGATATTTACCATGCAGCATCAAAGTCAACGTTCTGGACCTTGTTGTAGCGCCACCTGGAGTAAACAGTGGTGCAGAAAACCCTGTCTTTGGTGTCTTGCAGCGTTGTGAAACGATCTCGGAAAAAGCCTTCAAAGCCAGACTGAGTGGTTTTTAGCACCTTCATGTCCTTCACGCCGCTGTGAACCACTGGAGTACCTGTGTGCAGAACAGAGTTGGTGAAAAAGCACAAAACATTTCAGATGTTTAGATGGAAATGGAGTCTGTCCCAAGCATTTGTAAGAATGGATAATGGCTGTAGATACACATATATCCTTTTCAACAGTTTCAACTGTTTCACTGAGGTAAAATAATAATAGACTAAACCCGATAAGGTTATCGTATCTATTTCGTGTCATTATCCATGCTAACAAAGTTGACTCAAGATATAAAAAGAGATGTCTGCCACCTTAGCCACCAAAACATGTTTATATAAAAACACACAAACAAACACACACATGCAAACATATTTTCAATGATTAGAAGGATTAGCCTGTGTGTCGTATCTTTGCAATTACCATTGAGGTTCTGTTCAACATCACAGAAACGGCAAGCCTCCGGGCTGTAGATAAAAGCATGAACATGTCCGACACCGTTCTGGGAAAAGGGAAAAAAAGCGATTATGACTAAAAATCTTAATTATCTGAATACTTCACATAGTGGAAACAAGTTTTTTTCAAATCTTATGTGATATTCTTTCTGGTCTACTCAACTAAAACACAAACAGGTCACTTCAAAAGAGCAAAATGAAACAGGTACTTAAACTTGCACACACTTGCACTAATACTTTTTTGAAGCAGCTTTCAAGCTTTGTTGATGGGAGACCAGTGTCACACATCTCTACAGATGTTTGATTTAGCTGAGGGATACAAATCCAGCTGAACATCATTGCAAGTTAATCAGATTCAATTGATGGGGGAGAACTCAGGCTGACTGGATGCTGAAAATTAATCAGAAGGTTCCCCAACAAAGTATTAATGGAAACACATTTTTTAATTTATCTTTTTTATACAATTGCATAAAATAATTGTCCCAGTATTTGTGCAAAGCATTTTACATAATGAAAAACTTGGATTTTAACAGGGGTCGTTAGACTTTTGAGAGTTATTGTACTTTTTTAAATGCGATGCTAGTAAAATAGCAGCCAGAAAACAAGCTAAAACGTATATTTTATCGAGACGAGGGACTGGATTATGGGTTTTACCTTCTCCAGTCTTCTCCAGGGCGCCTCCTCCATGTAAACCTTGGCCCTCAGCACATGGTTGAAAGAGGTCAGGAAATGATGGCAGAGATCCAGGGAAAATTGCTCAATAGTATTTACCTTAACAAATAGGGGAAAAAAGAGTCTGAATAGTTAGTTTTATCTCCAGCAGGAGACATAAAGTGCACACAAAATAAAGGTGAAAAACTGCTGTCATCACAATATACAGTAGCTTAGTAGAGGACAGAAAAATTGTGGATTTACATTCATATTTCGCAGGATCATTGACTATGACCGTGATTATCATTTTTGTCTTCACTGAAAATTAAATTTATTCACTGTGAGGCTGTCAGCCTTTAAAAAAATAAATTCTCTTTTACTCAAATTTCTGTTTAGCTGCAAATAACCACCAAAAAAACCATTACAAAGAATGATCTCCCCTTTGCAGGGAGTAAACCCAACATGCTGTGTTAAGCATCCCGTTGGTTACGAACTCACTTGCAGAATACCCTTTACCATGAACTAAGGTATTCTGTGACAGACCCTTCAACATTTTAAACATGAAGTTTTTAACATTCCTGTCTCGGTCTTAAAAATAACACATATTCTGCTAATGCCAAGAAAATTAGATAAGCAGTATAATCTGCATGAAGGTTGACTTTAAACAGCAGCCTCTCAACAGAAGTCAAGCCAAAATCAAGAAAATTTAATTTTTAACATAGCAGAAATGTTATTTAGAAGCTGTTTTGAAAATTGGTGAGTTTATATCTTGAAATTTATTGAGAAGTGCAGTGAAGCTGCAACTCACCCCTTTGATTTTGGCCAGGGCGTGGACAGTGTTCTTGATGGTGTCGGTGGGAATGATGTCCGAGTTGTCTCCGGTCAGATAGTCCTTGCGTGACTTGAGTGTTATCTCCACGTTAGCCTTCAGCTCAATAAGGTAGTGGTGGCTCCCTTGTCTCTTGATGACCATCACCTTCACTGCGTTCTTGCCGTAGCCTGTCCGCACAAACTCCACATTCTGCATTAATGGAACAGACTTGACATTTTCATCCATATCTGCAAATGTACAACGCTAACAGTCTCGTTCTCATGCTATTTAATGTCCAACCTGATTATTTTCATCTTAAAGCTTTAATTTGTGCCTAAATTGTGGATTTGTTTGTGGAGATATTCACAAAAGTTTGCACCTTATTTTTGCACATTGACAAATTAATTTGAGTTTCTTATGTTTTTGTAAGGTTGTAACTTTTTAATAGTAGTTAAGAAGTACTGTAATACATTTGTTGACATTGCTTCATAGGTCTAAAAGTTGCAGGTAATGATTTAACCTTGTGGTCACTGACCCCAAACATGATTTTATCTTCACTGTTAAAACTGTTTATTTTTACACTAAGAGAATAATTATGTTAAGTAATTTACAAAAATAAGTCCTGTTTTCCTCCTCTGAAATAATTACCTGATTTCCAGCACATGCCATTTTGCTTTGTTCTCTTCCACCTGCTGTGTTTCTGATCTTGTGTGACTCCAAACCCCTCAAAAAAAAACTCTTTCCAATATAGGTACGTTTTGCTGAGGGGGTGTTACCTTCTTTGTACTCATACTATTGGGAGTTCTAGGTGGTTTTCGTCATATTTTACATGTGCGCAATCGCACACAACACTCCGTCACCCTTGCACATAGAGGCTCCCTTATTTTGTATTGATCTCCTGGTTTCCTAACTGAACTCTCCTCTGTGATGTGCAGTGGCTCATCTGGATGGGCTAGCTGCCTGCTAGCTGACATCCTTCCATCCAGACTGCAAAGTGGTGGTTTTGCTGCAAAGCCCATATGCTGATGCTGTGTTGATTATAAGAGGTAAAAATTGACGCAGTAACTTCAGTGTAATGGAGATTACCTCTATTGTTTGTCCATAGCAGTTGTCTGTTACCATGGAGACAGTGCACAGGCTAGAGTAGAGGCTTTGCTGACCAAGAAGCTACACTGACTTTTTTATTATTATTATTAAATTACTCTTAATGTGCATTAACTCCGACATGAGGACCTTCTTTATTATTATTTTCTTTGAATATGCTATTACCTTTTACTCTCATCACATGTTGGTAATAATCTTTGTAATGGCATTTTTACTTAAATATATATTTAAATATTACTGCTTAAAAAATGTTTTTTTAGATGTAGAGCCAAAAATATATAGTTTTTTCTGAAACAATCATGACAAAAATAAATTCAATTTTTATAGTATTTTAATGAAAGTCAAGTGTAAATTATACAATAAATGTGGAAACTTTAATATTCAAAGAAATGTTACACTCATTAGCTCTTTGATTCCTGAGGCAAGTCATATTTGATGTGGAAAATTATGTTTTACTGTTTCTTGGTTGGTTGTCTAATTTTGTTTACTGCTTTAAATGTGTTGTACTGACAATGTACAGTATATTTGCCTTTTCATAGGCTAATGTAGTTTTAGAGAGTTGGTAATTTAGATATTATTATGTTGATTATATTTGAAAACTAGCAATATCTTCAAAATCTCTGGACAGCACATGTGTTGTATCCTATGTACTAGTACTTCGTTAGAGTGTATCGTATTAATTAAAATTAACTCAGTTCTGCCCCACAACATTTACTTTACAGAACTGATTTGTTCATTTTGGCTGTAGAAGTGAACAAATAGTTGTTTAATTATAAATCAAACACTGGAACTTTCGATAATTGTCTTTGAAAAAGAAACTTTCAGTTCGAAACAAGATCCACTGTTGCTTCTCAGCCTCAATAAGTGAAATGAAAGTTAACAACTTTCCTTGAGGTACACAGTGGTGTCTTTTTTTAACCAAATATTCTCTAGTTCAGTAATCAGCAGCCTGATTGCTAAAAATAAAAGATGAGCAGGTGTGAACTGGTGCAACACTTTAAATGTAAAGAACTCTAATGAAGTTTAATAAAAAAAAAAAAAAAACAACAAGAAAGAAAAACTTTGCTTGGTAGATGTCCCTAAAAAATACTAAGCCCATGACAAAAAACATGAATATTCAGTTTATTTCCTTACACAGAACTTTCATCTTCCCCTATCATGTGACCACATCTTATGACTTCCTTTTTTGCATATCATTGCAGCTGTGCTTTCTCTACTTTCAAAATCTCTGTCATACAGCTCACAGCCTCCAAACAGGCTTCAGATATTTTTTAAATCCACATTTAGCCGTGTTATTTTCAGCTAGTCTGCCG
The DNA here is from genome assembly GCA_903067095.1 of Girardinus metallicus. Classification (NCBI taxonomy): domain Eukaryota; kingdom Metazoa; phylum Chordata; class Actinopteri; order Cyprinodontiformes; family Poeciliidae; genus Girardinus; species Girardinus metallicus. The sequence goes on from CAEGAE010097098.1 coordinate 5,719, forward strand.
AGGATGGCCTCTCAACTCGTCCCCTGCTTCCACATTACTGTTGTATTGTTGTGTTTCACAGTTGGCAGAAGTGACATTTCCTGCAGAAATGAAGCTGGTGAAGCTGTTGACTGGTGAGTTGATGTCACATTTTTCGTAATCCTTTTGTTGTGTTGTGGTCGCTGATACTGAGGAACAAAAGAGTGCATAAAATGATCCCCAATATTTTCCTAATCTATGTTTCAATCTGGTTTTTCCAGGTTTATCATCTACAAACTGCCCAAGTTCAGGATTGGGGAGGTTGGCAGTGGTGTGGAGTACATGTACCTGGACTCAGCAGCTGGTAGCTGGCGGAGGAGTAAATTTATGGTTAACACAACCCAAGGAGCCATGGCCAACACTCTGAATCAACTGTACAAGGGAAAGGTCTACATGGTGAGATCTGCTGCTCTTCTCCATTGGTGAATGCCCTTAATCTTTGAGGTAGAACCCTAGGATCTGTAATGTACAAACAGGAAGGAAGCAGATATATTTGAGTACATGGGTGTAGATATTTATTCAGCAGAGAAAATTTACTGATTTGTAAAGAAAATGACATTGGTTACAGTAAAGGTTCAACATTTCAGGAACTTCAGTTTGTTTGAAAGAGTTGGATCAGAAGGACCTGTCGACGTCAGATTGCCAAAGTCCTAGTTTTATGCTTGTGAAATAAGTTTGACACATCAGCCGTATAATCATAAAAAAGGGATAAATATTGATCATCTTTTCCAAAAAGAACACAAACTTGCGTATTTATTCCCTCAACAAAATATCTAATATGCATGAATAATCAATGTTTCCTCCTTCAATTGTCGATTTTATTCATTTTTCAAAACATCCTAAATTAATACAATGTCAGAGGCAAATGTGTGAAAAAGTGTATTATCTCCTCAAATTCTGTAAAGGAGTATTTGCTGCCTGTTTCCTTCTGTTTCTGTGCCATTTTGATATTGTGTAAAGTAAACACATAAAGTGAAAACAAAAGAAAATTTACAAGCTGGCAAATACGTATTCACAGTACATACAACAGCTTAAGTATTAAACTAGTTTCTCTTCCAGTCAAACAGCTCTGTGTATGCACTCTACAATGACGGTGCACCACACCAGAAATACATCCATACTTACGGACACACTAAAGGTACAGTTAATCTGAAATAATTACAGTTATACTTGTTTTATCTATAAACGTATTTCACAGTGGTCTACATCTTTGAATGTATCCTTCATGTCATGAAACAATGTTTTTTTTCTGTGAAAGAACTGAACTCTTTTGACTGCAATGTAAAATGTGCAACATTAAGGAATCTGTAGTGTTTAATTAACTTCACTTTATGTTTGTTTTGAGTCTCAGTTTTTGTGAGGGGTTTGTAAATGGTAACACAGTAAAAAAAAGTAAATAAATGTAAATAAATGCTGTTATGGCATTTATTTTAGGTTAAATAGGAATATCCACATCTTTATAGATAACTTAGTTCTCCAAACCAGCAGTTCAGCAGTAAAATGTTGTGATTTAACAGTGAAGGCAGATCAATGTGAGAGGAAATGTCCAAAGAGCAACAGCCTGATAGCTACTGTTTACTCTGACCTTCCTAACACTGTGACACAACTTTGGTGGAAAGGTTTTTGCAGTCTTCGTGCCTGTTTGCATGTGTGTAAGCATAGGTGGTACGTTCTTGCCTTCTCAAGTGTGTGCTTTCATGCATCCTGCAGGGGTCCTGCTCTTTGACCGTTCTCAAGGTTTCTGGCTGTCCCACACCGTTCCCCATTTCCCCTCGTCTCCTGAGCGAGGCTACCAGTACCCCTCCTCTGGCAAACACAATGGCCAGACTGCCCTGTGTGTGACCTACCAGTATTCGCAGTTTCTCAGTATAGGTGAGTGAGTGCGTCATGAAGCAACCAGTCCTGACCGCTGGTTGCTTCATGTCCTGAAGCAGACTTTGTGTGCCACAAAGTCTGCTGTATAAATTATTAAGCATGTTGAGGCTGTTATTCATAAAAAAGCATGCAGGAATATATTTCATATTGTAGAGCACAATGAATGTGTAAACATAACAAGCTAAGATATTCCTTTATTATTTTTCTCAACCCTGTTTGATATGTTCAAAACTCAAGACTGCACTGAGTTGAAGCTGGAGCAAAGAAAAATGACTTTCTGACTCTGACTAACCAAATGCCACATAAATCTCAGATAAACCACCTTTTCCCCAGCACTTAAATGCAACATCTGCTTTAGGCTTTGTACCAAACGGTGTGTGCAGCAAATCTATAAACCTGACATGTTCAAAAGAAACATTAAGGAGAGTAACCTAATGATTTGGAATCATTATTAAAAAAGAATTTTAAAAAATTACTAAAACTTACGTACAAATACATACATATTTATTTTCACTTTTGCTTCATTGCCTTTAGCAGTTTTTTTTTTTTTCTGAACCCACTTCAAGTTCTTTCTTCCTCAAAATTGTAGCTATGTTTGTAGAAGTAAATCCTGAAGCCAAATAAAACAACACCAGCCTTTCAAATCCCTTTTTAAAATCTGGTCAACTCTCTTTCTCTGCTGGGAAAACAATCAGACTAGACGAAACTTGTGTCCACTTACTTGGACTTTATTTTTTAACCAATTAGCAATACATAATTTAAGTATGAACAAGATTTAAGAATAATAAATTACAAGATTATACGTTGTATTTTATAACTATTAGAAGAGGCATATTCAGTTAATTGAGTTTTATTGATGCTTGTTGTTTAAAAGTATCTTTTAAAAACAGTAACCTTTAGGTATAAAACGTACTTTTTATTCAGCCCATTTTTCCTGTATTAAAAATTTTGTTTTTATTGTTCTGATTTAATATTTTTATTCTAAATGTCTTGTGTACTCTGTCTGTATACAAAATGTCCTCATCATTAAGAGAAACAAAGGCTTGAAAACATCCATCTTTGTGCAATCAATTTATATCTAAGTGAACAAACAAATTGAAGTAAATGAACTTTTCAATCATATCCTAATTTAACCGTATGACTGCATATTTAAAAATTTACATTCAGCCAGAAAACATACTTGTCAGGTTTGAATGTAAACCTCTTTTGTACCTTAAAGTATTTGATTGTGAATAGCTAATTTACATCTACTTAGACATGTACATTAACTATTCAACTGCCCAAATTTACGCACAAGTTGTTGTGAACCACAAAATATTTTCAAATGATAAAGCACAAATAGATATATGAAACTACTTTCTTTCCGTAAATGTATGACATACAGAAAGACTTTGAACTGCTACTATCACTTCAAGTTCAATTATTAATTTAAATACAAGGAAATTAGGGTTTGTAAATGTCATTGATTCAAGTAGTGAAACGTGCACACTTTGGTAATCAAGTTATTGCACCTTTTCTATTTTTTACATGTTCATTCTAAGCATTTTTTTTGGTTTTCAAGCTGAATTTTACAGGATATATTTCCCATTAAAGAAATTTTTAAGCATATTCTCAGATTTTCCAGTATCAAAAACCTAGAATTTTAATCAGTGTAACTCATTTTTGAGTTAATGTATAAAATTAGGCCTTTATACATTTCAAATCCTATTTACGTTGTGAAAAAGATTGTTCATGCGTAGTTGCATCTGTCTGTTTTTACTTTACTTTCTACTGCAGCACAGCAGCTGGTCTACGTTTACCCACGTTTCTACAACTGTTCTGTTCCTACTACGTTCTCGGCCGACCTGCCGCAGCTCCTCCAGCTGTGTGAGGGCTCCAGACCGCCACTGACCGCCAACAAGGGAGTAAAGGCGCTGTTTTCTGTCAGTGGGGACAAATTTGTCAGCTTTGCAAAATCTGAGCACTTTGTAGATGGTAAGAAGTTTTGGAGGTACATCTAAGTTTTTACATTTTGATCTTTAAAGACGTAGTTGCTTACTCTGAAGGCCCAGAGTAGTTGGTCTCTTGATCTCAATGGTTTTCTCGACATCCCAGGATGATGGTGTATGTGTTAAATCTGATTCCATCCTTCAAATACATGCCATTGTGCATACCACCATGGCATGCATTTAAATACCATGCATAGATAATACATGTTCTTTGAGCTGTGTATACTTCTGTAAGGCATGTCTTTATTCTTGATGGACCTGAGTTCTCTATCTGGCCTTCCTTCAGATATCTACACAGGCTGGGTGGCTCAGGTCCTGGACGCTGATCTTCTGGTGCAGACTTGGCAGACCCAAGGTCGAGAGCTGCCCTCCAACTGCTCCCTGCCGAGGCACACCATGAACATCAAGAGGACTGTGCTTCCGCCATCGGTCCAGTTCGAATCTCATTACGACCACTCAAAGTGGTGTGTGTCACAGGCTTATGAGGAGCAGGTGGTCTGCCTGGGGGATCTGAACCGGGTCAAGGCTCAGATGTTACGTGGTGGAGGGCTGATCTGCTCCTACAACCCGGTGATTTACAAGGCCTTCCGAAAGGCAGTGGACTGGTACATTAGCTGTTAAACAAGACTGAATTATTACTGTAGTCATAATTAATTTACAAAGTACACAGCTAAACATGAAGTTTACCATTTTAGATTTAAAAAATCTGTCTTATAAGCGTCAACTAAATTTATTTTAACTTTTACCTGCTAGATTATTTTGATCTTGAATTGGGTAAGTTAGTGTGACAAACTCGCAGTGCCCTTCACAATTATTGGAACACTTAAGTTGTGTACAACAGCCTTAAATAATAGTGGTAGAGATTTGGTAACCCTAAGATTTGATGCAAGTACTCTGCTAAAATTTCTACATTTAGTTGCAGTTCAAGTTTGTTTTGTTTTTTTGGGGGGAATGGGGGGTTGCTGTTTTTTTTTTTACTACAAAGCACAGCAGTAAGCCCTCACCTGATTGGCTCAAAGAAAGTTTTTTTTTTTTTTTGTGGTATTGTCAACTTATGTTTTGTTTTTACAAATTCTCGATTGCAGATGTTGCTGCCAAGTGTAACGCAACCAGTCATTAGGTTTGGGGGCCGGTTACATTTTTACAGAGGAGCAGATTGGTTAGGCAAATTTTAATTATTTTATAAAGGATACCACCCTCTGGAAACAACTTTTCTGTATCAAATCAGATTATGTTTGTGTGATGGTGTTTTTCTAAGGACAAACTGAAACTCCGTCAGACTGGAACTGGGCCGAGGGTCTGAAAAAAACAACAAAAAAAATATATCTATATTTTTTATAACACAGTAAAAGCCAGCGTGAAGAAATTAATTGCATCATGTAACTGAATCCAGTCTGTCCCCGTTTAACATCTATCCATTTACTGTACACCTTGTCCCTAGTGGGGTCGGGAGGGCTCCTGGTGCCCATCTCCAGCTACGTTCCGGGCGAGAGGCGGGGTCACCCTGGACAGGTCGCCAGTCTGTCGCACCGTTTAAAATTTGTTTCTATTTTATTTGCGTTAAACAGTGCCTCCTAGTGGTCACAGTGGTAGGACGTAGTAAAGCCGTGAGGTTATTTTGAACATCGAGCTGAGGATTGCATTTCCTCATCTGCACTGACCATGAATTCAGATAAACAGTGGAGGCATTTGTGTTTTATTATGTTTTGCTTGAGAAAAACTGAAACAAACTACTATTATATGAATTTGTATTTGATACAGCCATTCATATATCCTCATGAAATTATTGTTTTTCAGTTGAGTACCATGTTTAGAAGACAATAAATAAAAGCATCCATCTTTGTGTGCCACCATGCTGTTTTCCAGCTCTCTAGCTACATAGTGAATCTGTATGAATGTTCAGAAGATGCTAAGTGTGAGTTGCACTAACATCTTTTGCCCCCACACGTTGAAACAGAATGGAAGTGTCAGCAGGTGTGGAGCAATACAGATTGTTAAAGCATAAAGGTAACAGTGTTTCTTTCACTGTTCTGGTTTGAGCAACAAGGAAGCAGTTGAAACATGAAGGCGAGTCGTGGGTGTGAGTTTCCTTTTTACGCTGACATGTGACACAGCAGCTTTTTCAAACAGGTTTGTAGTCCAGTTTAAAGGCAAGTGAAGATGACAGCGCACGTAAGTGATATGTTTGAATATTTTAAAGAGAATAATAACATGAATTAGTTGTCTGAAGTAGAGTAAATACTATCATTTAAGATAAAGAAAAGACCTTTGAAATAAAATATAGTTTTAACTCTATTTCCTTAATATTATTGGACTGTTTGCAAGTTTGGCATATGAATGAGAGCTCGCAAAGTGAAAGTAGTATGATATCCATATATATTGATATTCTGAATAGATTTCAACTGTGGGTTTGACTTGTTCTTGTGAAGTGAAGCAGTTGTGTTGCATCACTCATTTTTATTAGTCCAGGAAGTGCATTTTATAGGAAACCAGAATATGCTTAAAATATTTTAAACCCAAATTTAAGTAATCAGAACAACAATCTTGCATATTTCCAAAAGGCTGCTCCATAACTCCTAAAGATAACATATAAATAAAGGAATAATTAAAGACTTTGACTTCTGACATGATGTGGTTAAAACCTTAGTTATTATTCAGCAGTTGCACTGCAGTATTTATGCAAAACACTCTACATCGGCTTTTCAATTTACCTACTTCATGCTAAGTTTCTGGTTACTCACTCTTATGAATCACCTTGCTGGTGCTAAAATACTATTTCATATCAGTCAAAACTGTGCATCTGACTAGTAATTAAATGTAAAAATGTCAGGTTTGAGATGCTAAGATCCCACATAATTTGTGTATAAAATCTTGACTATAAGTTTGAGCCAATGTCTGTCTCAAAAGTTGTGGTGTCTTCTAAAAAAAAACAACCTCTGTATGTTACATCTTACTAAACAGCTTAATCACCACAACTAACCCAGACTTTATGTAATCAAGTCCAAGTATTTCCATTTTGTAATTATGTTTGTTTTAATTGTTTCAGGCTCTAATCGGATTCCTCCTCAGTGTTGGACTACTTTTTAAAGCGTGTTATTCAGATGTGAAGTGCAGGAATGACAGAGGAGAGGATGTTGACTGGTCGGTGAAGATTTCTGACAATATTCTTACCTCTACTGAGCTTAAACTGAATAAATGATCAACTATTCACATCTTCACCATTAGGTACATTGTGTATAAACTGCCTAATGTGAAAGATGGTGGACTGTCGTATTTGTACATGGATGAGAGCACCGGTGGGTGGAAACTCAGCCAGGAGAAAATTGACAGTAAAACGGGCTTTCTAGCACAAACACTGAAACCTCTTCTTGACTTCTACACCAAAAAGGTGAGATTTTATTTAAAAAATAAAATAAAATAACGTATAAAATCAGCTTTTAAAGGACATTGTTTTATTTCTCTATTCTTTTTTAATGGTCAGACTGAAGGGTTTGGATACATGCTCTACAATGATCAGCCTCCAAATCCATACTCTGCTCCTTCATCATTCGGTCACAGTAAAGGTGGGCCCAATACTTTTCAACCAAATTGCACACAAAGTCCAGGTAAACTGTCAAATTAACTCGTTTGCACATTGATTTTATTTGCTTCAGGGGTTGTGATGTTGGATCGCAACTTTGGACTTTGGCTTTCACACAGCACACCCAAATTTCCAACATATCGCAGTACAGATTTCTGGCCAAGCAGTGGAAACGCAAATGCTCAAACATTTCTTTGTGTTACTTTCCCCTACCAGCAGTTTAAAGAAATAGGTAAGTTACTGGAGAAGCTTCCTGGAGTTGCACACTAGATACAAAAATCTTTTAAATTATGCCATTTAAATCCTCAGGACTGCAGCTCATGTACATCCATGCCTATTCATTTGACTCTGAAATTCCAAAAACTTTTCATGAGGAGCTGCATTGTGTTGCACAGAGAAGCTGCTACCCAAAACAAAAGCCCTGGTTTAATGTGGAGAGGCTGAAATCAGCAGCAGGGAGCACTTTCACCAGCTTTGCAAAATACACACGATTTAAAGATGGTGAGTTTTGGCACTGACCCACAAAATGTTTTTTTTTTTAATTAAGAAAACTTCTGAAGTTTGTTGTCTAAAATTGATAATGATCTATGTTCTGTTACATCCCAGACCTTTACTCTGGCCTCATAGTGAACAAAGTGTCCAACGACCTTTTTGTGAAGAGCTGGGGGAAGCTGAGTAAACCTCTATCCTCCAACTGCAGCTCAAGGCTCAGTCATCATGTCTACAACGTAAAAGAAGTGCAGCTGCAGAAGAGGAAGGCCGTCAGTGACACTGTGGATCACTCTAAGTGGAGTGTGACTTCAGACGGTGGCTGGACCTGCATCGCTGATATGAATAGGGAGGTCCGTCAGATGAGCAGAGGAGGAGGAGCAATCTGCACTGAAGATACACGAGTGGGACAAGCTTTCAGGTCACTGATCTCAGACCATGAACCGTGTAAAACGTCTCATTCTAAGGCTCATAAGAGAGAACTGTAAAGGCTGACAGTCACGAAAATCAACCGTTTTTTACAACTGAGCATTGTTACACCAGGGGATTTTTTTTTTATCAAATACTCTGAGCAAGTGACTTGAGTGAAACAGAGATATATAAGAATGTATGAAATCACTTAGAAATCGCTTAGATTCAAATTTTTACATGGATGACTTTTTTGTATTCCTGTTTGTGTTACCAGAATCTGAAATGGTATTAACGGGAGCCTGAAGAAAGACATGGATTTTATTAAATATAATTTGGGGATAATGACAGGGTAATTACGTTTGCTTGCTAAGAATTTAATATTTATTTTGTCTCTTTCTAATGTATAACAAGCAATAAGATATTTGTGCAGACAGTCTGTAATATTGTACAGACAAACTGGAGATGAAAGGGAGGACCAGTGGATACATCATCCTGCTACTTTGCAAAAAATTTTTTACCACATCTAATGTATCTGATTCAAATCCTGTGTTTAATAAGATTTTATTTTCTCGAATGTTGTATTATTTAAAACCCAAAATTAATTGCAGGACAGCTGATCCAAAAATAACTCTTCAGAAGTAAGAGCAATAATATTAAGGGAGGTATGTGATAGAATTATGGTGATTTGTTATCATCCTTACATTGAGTCTATTACAGTGTGTGTTAAAACTTTTTGACCCACTCTTACTGAACTGAT
>CAEGAE010097104.1:0-12573 GCA_903067095.1 Girardinus metallicus
ATAAAGAAATGAACTGTGACTCAAGAATTTTCCAGAAAGCAGTAGAATATTTGTGACTTCTTGAAGTATGACTTATTTTTTCCCGAGCTAAACACCAGTCTCCAGTGTTTTCTTTAACAAGCTACAAAATCCTCTTAAGGAGCAACTGGGGAAGCATGAATGGTGAATTATGTGGAGCTTTTTCTACCAGTAAGCTCCAGTTCGACACCAAGACACAACTACTTGTTAAGTCAATTCCCTCTTATATTCATTTAATAACATACAAGCCTTGATAGACCAAAAATGCATCCTTTGGATAACATAATGCTGCTGTGTTGATGATACATCTACAGAGAAAGATGTTATAATAGCTACATTAGGATTTAAAAATGAAAACCTTTGGACTCATACTGGAAAATAATCACTGTTGTGGAAATGCCATCTTGTTCGAAAGAATTAATCACATTTATCAGTTTAATGCATGAACAAGAATGGGTTTGTTTCAGAGATCTACTTTTGCTTGCTTCCTTCCCCCTTTTTATAATTTCTGCTTCTTTTCTCTTTTTCTCCACGCCTTTGCTTTCAGTGCATAATTTATTCACAAATCCTATGATCTGTTCAGCTCCACAGCATCCCGTTTACACATGAATTATGGAATTGGACAGTACTCGACATTGTTTCATGCTGCTTCTTACATTCTGTTGCCTCTGCCAGGAAAACCATTCTCAGAGTGGGATATGATACTTTCTTTTGTCGTAAAATCTGATGCAACATTTGCTTACAATGGAACGGTGTGCTTTCATTTTATGCGCACAGCTTCAATATTACACTGGGTAAAATACTAGATTCACCTACTACTTTTGTGCTCAACTACAACTCCTCAATTCTTTGCACATAAATGAGAAAAATGCACCTGAAATCTATGGAGTTAAATCTTTGGCTCTGCTGTCGTGTTAATTTAAAGCTTTGCACAGAAGCCACAGAGCGAAATCATTCTTGGCAACATTGTCATGGCTACTGTGGATGTATTCTCTTTTGACATTTTTGATTTTTTTTTTGTCTCACCAGAATTACAGCCGAATCCGAGAGTAGCTTGTGGACTCGGAGTTTGTTTGTTTGCAAAAGTATCTGAGAGAAGCGGTGTGGTGGTCAGCATGAAATGAAAGTCTTTGCTGCCCTCACAAACTAACACGCATACATGCAGTGTATGGCCAGTGGACTCCCTCAGCCCAAAATGACTGACATGCATGGCAAGCTTTCACTTTAATGAATTAGTCATAGCTGTCATCATCAATCAATCAGTCAATCAATCAATCAATCAATCTTTCAGTTGCGTCAACAAGATTCCCACAGAGCTATGCATAATGCATAGTCTGCTAGTGGAAAAACGGAGGAGAAACAGCTTGATTCATATGCATATGTTTGTGTACCGCTCTGAAGTACCTGTTAGAGGTTTAAGAAGTTTTAGGCTCTGGTGGTGCCACGCACAATCTACATGAGTGGGAATAGCCTGTAATGAGGTGACTTGAAACTGTTTTGACTCCATGACAGCATAGCATGGGTAGGTTTTCCTACTCCTCTCTGCTTCACTGTCCAGACTGATACAGGTCACCATTAGCTGGAAAACTAAATTACCTTCAAGCATGAACTGCAAAAAGGCCTTACTGGTTTTTTTTTTTTTTTTTTTTTTTTTTTTTTTGTATTTTTCTCCCCCAACACCTTCTGTCATTTCCCCCCACCTCCATATTGGTCAAAGTTACATAGCTCCAGAAAAAGTTATCTACTTCTCCTATGCATTTCTGTAAATTCTTCAGAGCAAAACAGGTCTTGGTTGTTTTTTTCTAATAGCTAATCTTCTACTTGCTTTGCCAGTTGGTTTAAGTGGTAAAGATTAGACCACACTTCTTTGATTTTTAGAAGATGGTGAAGAAAAAAGTTCACCTGACCACACCGTCAACTTTTCCATAACTTTTTCACTGAACTGTCTGCTCATTTTCTTGACTTCCTGATGTGATTCATTCACTGATGTTCTCTAACAAACATCTGAGTTACTGGGACTTAATGACACATAGTGGAAATCATTTGGAATTTAAGTTGCGTCAGATGTTTGCTGAATGAACTGGATTTTATTTATGGGCTTCAGACAAAACGGGGCTGTATACAAATGCATCCCACTCTGACTTTTAACATAAACTTTTTGCTACTTCACAGTTAAGCACAGGTGTGCTAATCCATTGAATGAAAAGATCATGTGTTACATTGAACGTTGAGACTAATATGGGAGAACAATAATAGAAAGATATACATTTTACTTAAATACTGCTTTTAACTTGTATTTTTTTGTGATGACTTTGTTTATGTCATCGTGTTGTACTTTTGTTGAGGAGGGCAGTGTGTTAATGCGTGATAAAAATCTGGTCACACAAATATTTTTGTTACTCTGCTATTAATGTCGCCATTAATTTAAACCCACTAACAGACTTTGCTGCATGAACGTTTATTGTTTCTTATATATGAATTGTTGACTGAGCATCAGATTTTGTCAAGCTTCCTCTTATTTATTCAACGTGGTTGTCTAAAATGGTTCCATGAGAAACCTAGAAACACAAGTACATCCATGCACCTTTAAGTCCGTTAAATTTGAATCACAGGTTCCCGTTTAGGTGCTAATGAGCTGAAAAACCATGTGGAGTGGCAGGTGGAACCTGTCTCATTTAAACCTCTGACATCCACAGTCTGCCGCTCTCTGTTTGCATTTCTGGTGACATCACGCCAAGATCTAAGGGGGCTCTTCAGAAAAATCATTTTGTAAATGATCAGGAGTCGTGCAAGAGGATCAAGGTCTCCAGAGCTTGATCTAGATGATATTCTAATAAATTAGAATATCATCAAAAAGTTAATTCATTCAGTCAACTTAACTCAAAGAGTTAAAATCATATATGATATGGGTTTATTACACATTTATGGATTTCTTTCTGGTCTTCTACTCCATAAATGTTTAGAATTTCGGCCTGACGCAGACAGACACCGACTTCTGTTCCTCAGAAAATTTGAACATTGTACAAGCTCAATTAATTTCTAATTTAAAAAAATATGGGCCTAGTAAAATATATATATCCGTGTATACTGCTGAGTTCATACACTGTACAGTAAATGCATTCAATACTTGTTTGCGGCTCTTTTCTCATGAATTAGTTTTTCAGGGTGGTGTAACATGCAGGTCATCAGCCTGTGGATCTGCTGAGGTGTTCAGAGAACCCAGAATACTTAATTAATAATGGCTTTCAGATATTCTGGAGTGTTGGCTCCGATGCCTCATTTTCCTCTTGACGTTATTCTATGGGTTGTTTTGGGAGTTTAGGTCAGGGAAGTTTTTATGTACCTTTTTTTTTTTTTACCCAACTTTTGTTTTCTTTCAACTTTTTAGTAATATGATTGGACACAGATCTCTGGATTGCTAGTTTGTCTTCTGTACAACTGTCAAGTAAGTAGTCCCTTTTACAGAATGATGTTATAACCACATTATGACCTAAACGCTCATGGGGAAAAGTCGATTTTATATTCTTGTTAGTTCTAAGCTATTGCAATGATTTAGTTTTAATTGATTGCTAAAAGAAAAAACCTTTATGTTGATATTCTACATTTTTGAGATACATCTGTCAAATAAAGATTCAAAATAACTGTAAAAGGTAATGTATACAGAAATCTCACTTCTAACATCTTCAGCCATAGAAGAATGCTTGATTTAGTAAGAAAAACAGGGATCTCATAATTTCATAACAGAAACTCCAGGTATCTCTGCAGATGTTGGCGTCCAAATGGCATGTTTACACGCAGAACGAGAGTGCACACATTTTAAAATGTCAGGGAGAATTGTTGGTTTTCTTTAAACACAGTTTCTGTTTTGTGCCAAAATACTGATAAATTTCCAGAGTCAAAACCCCCGACTAGCTGTAGTAGTGATGGTGAAGTTTGAAGTGTTCAGTCTGAAGGAATAGGCAATGAAGTTTGTATCCCCTGGTTACTGAATCATTAGGAACTCTGTATCCCAAATTAAAACTGTTGAAATATTGCGTAAAGATTTGTCTAGCAGAAGCCTGGATGCGGGAAAAAAAAGCCACATCAGCAGAAATGGACACCTGAGTATTGTAAACAAAACACAGACATAACTTTTCATTGCATTTGTCTTACAATTCAAAGCATTATTTTTAATTACTAGTTTTTAAGCCTCCTTAAATGAGGCTTCATTAATGACTCCTTAATAAATATTTTAAAACAGATTTCACCAAAATAACTTCTTCTGTAACTGATTGAAATAAAGTTATGCTTCGCATGTTGGATGCTTGAATGGGAGGAAAGATTCCCACAAAGTCAATGACTCAATACAAGACAGACAACTTTTTATCAATTGGAATTATAAATTGAATCTGACTGCATTGTATGATAACTAGGATTAAATGAGAATGGGTATGATTGACTATAGATACATGATTGGATTGAACTGATTATATATTTCGTTTATAAATTAGATCTGCTGGGTCGGGCGAGGAACCCGTCATAACTGCTTGCAGTTCTAGTTTGCATTTGTTTGAGACGGACCTATTCATGTGAAGTTCAAATCATAAATATTCCCATAAGTAGTAGTAGAAAAAATGCAATTCAACTTAAGGTACACAATACCATCATAACCAAAAAAAAATAAAAGAAGAAGAGGTTCAAACAGAATTATTTTAGTCTCTGGATTTACTTTGTAAGAAGTGATAAGTGTTGCGTTTTTTTTATGTTCTTTGTTGCAACCGACGTAACTCTCTGGAACAATAAGGACCTTGTTACAAACTTCGAGGTCAAAAAGCGAGATAAAATATGTTTTGTATATCCTGCGCAGAAAAAAAAAAAACTGCTTTGACTTGAATACTTTACACCTCCCATCCTGCGTTTGGTGGATTCATAATTAATGATGTATGAATGAATAATGCATTTTCAGTCCACCCACTCCAGTGAAACAAGAGTTGGTGGTGTGTAACCATGTCCATTCAACTTAGAACAACTGTTTGCTTCCCAACAAGGCTTCCCCCTCTCCTCTCATTCTTCCCTCCTCTTTTTCTTCCCCTTTTCCTTGCTCCGCACATTTCACACACCTGCTTACTTCCTCTGGAACTGCTTTTTTTCCGCACTCCCCCCCCATCCCCATACCGATCATCCGCTTGCTTCCTGCATCCCATGCCCAAAAGAGAGACGATCCATTAATCAGCAAATAGTGCATTACCTTTGTAATTAACATTCAACTGAGTTTTACCCAGTAATATTTCATTAGTTTATATGCAAATAATTTTGAGCGATTGCCTCATTTGGTCTGTGAGAGAAATGATATATTGGTCTACTGGAGGAATGTGTACGTGTGTCTGTGTATGCGTGTACGCTCACATTGCCGTATTGCAGGTTAACGCATTTTCATGAACTCTCTCTGCTCCCCTTGCACATACTCCTGTCACATGTATACTAAACGAAAAAAGGCGTACGCACACACACACACACACCCCCCCACACACACACAAGCTAGATGGTCAGGCCATATATCCTGCTTGCTTTTTAAATACATTGAGCCCTTTACTCACGCCGAACTAATTTCAAATTCCTTGCACTCCATCAAACCCGAGCTGACTATTAAAGCAGCATGGACAATTCCTTGTCAGTTTACCTAAAATATACCCACAGACACTTGAGAGCTGCACATCTAGCGGCTGCCAGTCCTTCATGTTTATTTAATCAGTGCATGGAAATGCTTTAGGAAAAAAAGAGAAGAGGATTTCCCTTTAGTTCCACAAGCTCTTACAGGGCCTCATTTGGGCTTTTTATTTTTATCGCCAGAACCTTTGTTCACGTCTTGCACCAAGGGAAACATAAGCCTGATCTCACACAGGTGGCGTTAACCATCGCTATTCTGTTTGCATGCTTAACAAAGAGGGGCCTTTGGAGTTAGTTTGCCACTCAATTGGTAGAGTACTTAATATTCTTTGGTGAACTGTCAAATTATATATATATTATATATAAACCTGACAAAACTGAGTTACAGATTAATTTGCATTTCCACTCTTTCATAGAGCTTCATCCTGTCTATATGCAGTGCAGGATTTCTACAAAAATACCATCACAATTCATATCAGTATTAAATTACATCTTTTATGTTTGACACACCACGGCAAAAACAGAAATGAGCAGCTAGAGCAGAAACGGAGAAAAAAAAATCCACATGAAATCCATCAATATTTGAGAAAAATAGCAATTTTGATTTTTTTATATTAGTCAAAGCTTTAAATAGCCATTTCAGAGGCTTTAAGATGGTAAATTGTGTGTTTGAATTCAGCTTGTAAATTTCAGTCAATTCTGGATCTGGGAGAAACTCACAAATGATTAACAACATTAATTTAGCAGAAAAATGTATTTATTTGACACTACATTTATTTAATCGGCAAATTCAATGCAAGAAAGGGTTTATATTTTATCAAAGTATATAACCAGCTCCCCGGGAGAAATCCCAGCATGCCACAGAAGTTCAGGGTTCACGGACGACTCCATGACAACGGCTCAGAGACAATTTTCTAAACAGCAAGTGTATTTAACACAAACTAAGGTTCAAAATGGAAGTTTCTAATATGGAGTGTGAAAGTCAATAAGATCGGTGTCTGGTGTGATTAGGTGGAAGTCTTGTAATGTGCAATCAACATAGTCTAGAACCTGAAAGAAGCTGAATACCTATGGAGGAGAGCAGAGAGACCTAAGTTTGCAGTCATGGTTTGAATGTTTTACCAGGAGCTCAGGTGTCCCAAGTTGCTCTTATCGTCCCGCTGATTACAGTCAACGAGTTGCAGGTGTACAGGTGGCACACACCTGCTGGCTCCAGAGGTGGACAAGCAGCAGGATCTCTACGCTGCCCTCCAGTGGATGTGTAAGGTAATTCAGAGAGAAACCAACCGTACAAATATAACAACCCACATTCCTGACAGTGTAATTCAAGCGTCCCCAAACCTGGTCCTTCATATCTGCTGTCCTGGAGGTTTTAGATGCATCCCTGCTCCAACACAGCTGAATCAAATGACTGAAATACCTCTTCAGTTTGGCCTGGTAATGAGCCATCCTTTCGATTCAGGTAGGTTGGAACAGGGTTGCGTTTAAAACCTGCAGGACAGTAGGGCACATGCCACACTTTACAGATTATTTGGATAATTACCACAAAAACTGTGCTTCAAGTTTCTTCCACTTTACAATTATACAGTGCTTGTTATTGGTCTTTCAAAAGGTCTAAATAACACAGACAAAATTTGAGCATAATGTCAAAAATCTGATGAATCTTTATATGGCTCCAATACAACAAACCCTTAGAAATCCTAAGGCTGTTGCTTCTCTGAGAAGGCATGATGTGGTTTTATTTATGTGAAATTCTTTCTTTTCTCCGTTTTTTTTTTTTTTTTGCATGACAGAAAACTATAAAGGATGATCTTAACACGGAAGGATAAAGCGTAGGAGTGTGTGTACATATGTGGATCTCTATGTACTCATTTATAATGCATCTTGTCAAAGCAGCAGAATGATACTGGAAGTGATGGGCCTCTGACAGGAGTCATTACGGTAGCAAAATACAGGAGCTAACAGAAGAGGACAGATCACTCCTCCGGAGCGTGTTTGCATACACTTGGCCATTCCATTTTCTACGGAGCCATAAAGGCATCTGTTAACACATTGTCTTCTTTCACTTGACCTTTTTAGGTTTAAATATGCATAGCTGTTCATAATAGTTAGGGAAAAAGTGCTGTTAGCACATACATGTAAATGGATAATGTCCTAGCTTCTTCTTTTGAATGTTTCATTGAGCTTCATTTAGATGCTGAAACCTTCATGGCACTTAGTTTTACTAAAAAACAAAATGTAGAAAATGTAGAAATTCAATCTACATTTAGGTTGCATCCAACGAATACACGTCTTGTTTTTTGATTAAGGGAGATGCCGGCTCCCGTAATCTAATTTTGATATAGAAGTTTTCTTTTTTTGTGCTGCTATTGACATATCCAACTGTCCTGTGGCATCAATTAAACAGAGGTAATCAGGATTTTCAATAATAAAAGTATTGTTAAGATGAACTGGTACAATAAGGAAATACTCAACCTGATACAAGTTCCTTTCCGTTTGTGCTCAGTGTAGTTCACAGTAAACTCATGCTGGGAAAAAACAAGCTGCTATATTCTGAATGAAGTTTATTCATCCAATCCAACTGAGCCAGATGGAGCTGGATGTCCTTTATTGCCTGTATGAAAGTTTTACAAATAAACAAGGGTGTAATTGATCAGCAATAGTATCTTATCGGATTCTCGCAGGCAACAACTGTGGCCCGTTTGCTGTGAGGCAACAGTGCTAACAACTTCACCTCTCTGCTGTCCATCATACGGCCAACTCAAGAATTTTTAAAACGTCATTATTTCACATTAAATATAACTGATTAGTCACCAAAATATATATGTTCTTGTGTTCAAAATGCTGACAAGCAAGTGGGCTTGTGCTAAAAATTAGACACATGGGTGCACCATTCCAGCCCACTACAAGGCAGGTGTTAAATTAGGCAGGGGCTCTCTGTGCCTCGGTCCTGGCGCAAATGCTTTGTCATCACCTTACACTTAACTAAATCTTTGCAAAACCACAATTACGCGAGCTTGCCTGGAAGCACAACTCCCAGTCTCGACCACTCCCTTCTGATTTGGCCAACTCCTATGCAATATGTAGGCTTCAGGTTGAGGACTGACAGCGCAAGTTGTGCAATGGAGTCGAACTAAAATGAGCAGTTAATGATAAATAATACCCTTATTCCCAGTGCTTAGACCATGAAGCACATGAGATGGCAGCCACTTAGCTGCACGGTTTCACAAAACAATTTGCTCTATTAACTAACACAATGACAGAATGAGATTGCCTCGCTATTATGGTGCATAAAGAAGGGAGCAAACTGACCACATGATTATCAGGTGATCTTGAGTTAGATACATGTGACCAGTCTGCCAGCAGATAACGTCAAGTGCCATCATTTAAAATGTAATGGCCGCAGTTTTAGACAGACTAGCTAGGATGCAATGCACTTTAATATCACTCTCTCTCGTGCAACTATTGTTGCAGTTATAACCTATCCTCCTTTAGGAAATTCTACAACCAGAATCTTCAATCTTTTAATTTCACCAGATTCTTATATGACAAAACAAGAATAAGCAGTGCATCATTTTGAAGTTGCAGGAAATTAATACGTCTTTTTAATACTGATTGTATGTTGTTTAGACATGCACATTACAAACTTGGCTGAAACTAAGCCTCAGTATAAATGCATCTGTCCTGAGAAAAGTCTTGAAGGACATTAATGGACAAACAACATCATGAACACTAACATAGCACTAAGGCCTTCAAATGTGCATACAAAATAGCAAACCTGCAATATATCATCAATTATAATTGATAATATAATCACATATATTATCAATTAGCTTACTTTTAGACCTTTCATCATTTTTATTTCCACTGTTTGTGCAGCCATTTGGTTTTTATCTGTTTGATAAATACACAGCGGTAACAGCTTAGAGTCCTTTCTTAAATAAACTGAAAATTAATCTAGCCTAAAAGAATTTTGTATCAGATAATTGGTATCTGATTAGATTAGAAAATATGAAGCACTTTATCTTCTTTTTTTTTCATTTCACATTCAGAGTAAGAACAGCCGTATCTGCTGTTCTTTCTTTTTTTTTTTTTTACTTCTTAAACCTCCACTTGAAAATGACGTAAGCGTATATGCCGTGTGTCCACTAAAGGATGTCTGTTAAAGTTACTACCTCAGCTAACACTCAGGCAATATCATTACATGACAACTGCCAGTGTGTCCACTGGGGCTGATTCATTGGCCTCGAGTCCGGAGGCTCGCCCGGGAAAGACGGCTCTTCATCAAGCTACAAGTGAGCAGATGCTGGCTGAGAGGTGACAGCTTCCCAATATGTAAACCCTCTGTTTATTTATTTGCCTCTTAATGTCCTCAGGTTGAAGTCACCGGGACATTTTTCCATATTTGGTAAAAAAAAAAAAAAATACAAGCACAGTATTTTTGATTTTGATCATTTATAATTTTATTGGTTGTGTATTCGAGGTTCAGAGGTTGTGCATATTTTTCAGGCCGAAATTTCCTACTTTTTAAATTTCCAGGGCTCTCTGTCCTTTCTTAGACTAGTTTTAGTTATAAGATGGACGGATGGACATTGACTTTTCTTTCATTCTTATCCAGACCTGGCTAAGTCAAATTCTGTGTCCAGGCTACATAGAAACCCTAAAGTCTATAATTTAATAATAATAATAATAATAATAATAATAATAATAATAATAATAATCTAAATAATTCTAACTGTGTAAAAGACATGCCCACATTTTGCCCACACATTCACATTTTTCTTCCTTTCTAATCATATTTCCCTCCCTCTCTTCTTTAATCAAGGTAATACCAAAACATCACAGCACCAAAGGCTACATGAGACAAAAGCATTGTAATACATGAGAGTACACATCACATTGAGGCATGGATGTAGTGTTAGCAAGGGAAGAGGTGCCTTTGTGAGCTGTTGGAAGGGCATTCAATGAGCTGGCTGAGCACAAATCTAGCTTTCCTCTCAGATCTTCTCGTTACCTGCCACGCGCTCTTGATGTGTCTCAGCTGAATAAAGGATTGGGGTCAGCTGTTTCTTTGATGTATGGTTATATAAAATTCACCCATCCCCGTCTTCAAGTGACTCCCACAGATTCAGCGTCTTTGTCTCTCTGCTCTTCAGAGTATTTGGCTATTTTCTGCATGTTGAGGATGTCTGCTCTAACTTTTTTCCCCCTTTGTTTTCCAGCAGGTGCTGGCTCAGTACATGACGCTTGATGCTTCAAAGTTAAGCTTTTGTTATCATATGGGTTCAGTGGACTCAGTGAGCAATCGGCTCTTTTGGATGAGACAGCAATGTTTGATTCCCGAATGGTGACGCTTTACATCAGATGTTTTGTTTTGTCAAAAATATACATTACAATATGTTTTCTTTTTGCCTTTCCAGCATTCGCTGCTTGATCTTGTATGTTTATTAGATATTGACCCTTTGCATGTGACGTCATGCTCTAAAGATAGCGGCCCACTAACATCACTTTTATTTCACCATATAAATAGCACAAACAAACAAGTAGGCAACCAAACTTGTCATTTTATCGTAAACTTTTTGACAAAGAAAGAAGGTGGTGATGGATTGCAGCCATCATTTGTAAAGACTGGCAGCGCTCGGTATATTCTTTCTGGATCAGCTGCAGCTATCTGATTGACTGTTTGGGCAGACATGTGAAGAGACTGTTGCAGTAATCAATGAGACCAAAGATAAATGCATGGATGAGTTTTTCTAGATCTTGCTGAGACATTAGTCCTTTAATCCTGGAAATGTTCTTCAGGTGATAGAAGGCTGTAATTGTCTTCACGTGTCTCTGGAGTGTCAGGTCCGCTTCCGTCATCACACCCAGATTTCGAGCCTGATCACAAGTTTCTAGCTGGCATAACTGAATCTCTGTGCTGACTCTTGATCATTTCTCTTTAGGTTCAAAGATAATAACGTCGCCTTTGTTTCTGTTCAGCTGAAGACTGTTTTAGCATATCGGAACATTGATTTGTTTTAAGCATTCGGTGCTTGGATGAGTTCTGGGTCACCTGTGGGCATCGCAATGAAGATAACCTGTAGATGTGACAAAAGCCTTGTGACTGAAACGGTAGTTCAATTTCCAGCTGTTAAAAACTATCCTAAACATACAGTCACATGTATTATTTTCCTTCCACTTCATAACTGTGTACTGCTGCATTGTTTTAGGCTATTTCATAAAATTCTGTGAAATTACATTGTAGTTTGTGTTTGTATCAAAACATGTGAAAGAAGTAGAGGTGGCGTGAATACCTTGCCAGGCACTCTGAATGGGTTTCAGTTCTGTTTCCAAGGGACAGAATAAAATTACATACGACTGGGCTGCCTTTCAATATTTCAAGTCATCCCATCTTAAAGTGAGCTATGAAGCTGCGACAGTGACTGTTGTGGCATAGATTGCTTACTCTTCTAATAAATTAGGTACTCCCTTTTACTCTCCCCCCCTCCCCCCCTCCCCCCCCGCCTCTTTCTCTCTTGTGTGTTGCTGTTTTTTGATATACCTTTTTATGCTGTTCATTATCCCGTAATACCTGCACTGTCAACAACACGGATGAGCCCGGCTTTCCCTGCGCTTGAGCAATCTGCATCCGACTGCCACAGATGACCGGTGCAGAACCTCACAGGTGATCCATCACTACATTAACCGGGCGATGGGGACCAACTAGTAATGCAACATTTGATCGATGTGCAAACTGTAATTAAAAGCGCTCGGCTAATAAGTACCTTGGGGGCAATCTTTCTTCTTCTCCTTCTTCTTCTTCTTCTTCTTCTTCTTACTCTTCTTCGTCTTCCACGTGCATGGTCATGGAGCATGAGATTGGGTTGGATGAAAAACATGATGCAGAGAAAGAGAGATGGCTATATA
>CAEGAE010097114.1:0-56591 GCA_903067095.1 Girardinus metallicus
CTTGTAGAGTCACCTATGCATGCATTGCAAACTTATACATTATTTACATTGATATTCGGGAAGGTCAGTGGTACAAAGCGCATTTTTAAAATTGGTTAACTTTATTTTAATCCTGTATTAGTTATTACATTAGTGAGCAAATTTAGTTAAATCAGGAATGAAAATGGGAAAAAAATGATAACACTGTACACAGAAAGTATAAAAACAGACATTTTCAGTACAAAATATAGATATTAACACAGTTGAATTTTATCTTGTATATAGTTGGTACGTTGTCTTAATTATACCCTGTACACTTCTCAAATTTTACAAGACTTGACAGTGACACTGCACTGAGTTGTACTTCCATCAACATTTCCAAACTCAGAAGCTACTAATCAGCAAAAATCACATATTTTGTTTGTAGAAGGAACAATGCAAATTAAACAGCTGAAAGACGGACAGACTTTTTTTTTTTGTCAAATTCCAACAACTTTTTAAAACCTAATATTCAACTTCATTTGGTCAATTCTATCAAACTATTAAGGTCATGTGAAAAAGAAACAGAAATAAGAGATAGTTTGTCACAAAGCATGAGACGTATTGAAATATATTCTAACTAGGTCAAATAAAAAATGTGCCAGACAATTACAGCTAAAATGTGATTTTCATCAAGATCATCTGCCTCAGGCTTCAGAGGGTTTAGCTAGTTAGCAAGTCTGACTAGAGCATTAGCGCTACCGCTAAACTAGCTTAGCTTGGATATCAACACAGAAATGCTTTCTTTTTTCCTGTAACGTTTGCTACGGGGAAATATTCATTCATGATATATTCCATACAAAGTCTTATTATTCTCTGCTCCACACTATACAAGACAAACGTGAATTTCTGTGAAATTCTAGTAAATATGTTTAGGAAGGAATTTTTTTTTTAGCTTAACAAAGTAGCTAATTTTAGATTGCAGCCATTATTTCACAATACACATGCAAATTAATATATCTGACTAAAATTTGAACCATTTAACTGTTATGCTGACAATGAGATTTTACAGTGCGCTCATGAAATAAACAATACAGTCAGTGCAAAAAAAAAGTGCATACATTGTTTTGTTAGATTTGAATAAATATTTCTGAGCAGGAGTTAAGAATGTATATCAACTAAAAGAAACTTTGTTAGATTAATTGGAAACAACCACCAGAGGATTACGAAACTCGGCTAGCTTGACGTTAGCGTTAGCTGTCCTGCCAAACACGCTAGCGCCGGGTAAAAACTTCAATTCTTATCCCAACACAGAAATGATTTTTTTTTCTTTCTTACAGCCCTTATCAATTACTGAAAGTTGAACTATTTATTCATAGCGTAACATAAAAATTTTCAGTGTTACATGCGATGAACGAGAAGAGTTAGCAGTTGCCCGAACCAAAATTCAAGCTCCTAATTAAAATATTTAATTATGATGTGGCATCAAACTGACACGGTTAATGTATTTGGTATTTCACTGTCACTGAATATTGCATTACAGATTAATATGCTGAATTAAATTCATGTGAATTTTTATATTAAATACCCACCAAAGATGTGTTTTTGTAGTGTATTTATTCGTCATTTCAGCAGCGCACTCAACAACACACGTATATCTAAGGCTCCTTACTGCAACCAAACCTTGCAGAATAACAAAATAAAACATGTCGCCAGAAGGCCCGCAGCCTGTTTAATATGAACGATGAACACAGCGCCCAATTAAAAGAAGACAAGGCACAGCACCGCGCAGCCACTGTCTGTATATGTTCACCAATACCACAGTCTTGTTTTTTTTCCCCCTTTTCTTTTTACAATACTTTTTGCTCCTTAAACAAGTGTTGTAGTAAACAGCTTCCTCAGCTTCTCTAAATATTTATCGCGTATGCAAACCGTCTCTCACAGGCATGAGGGATTTGTTGTCCAATAAGGAGCAGCCTGGAGGAATATGAGAGGGATGCTCCTAACGTACCAGCAGCGCTGTCGCTACAGTTTAGTCGCCCCCCTCCTCCTCCCTTTCTCTCCACTCCCACCCCTTTAAAAAAAAAAAAAAAAAAACAATTCTTAAAGGGCCCTCAATCAGATTTCACCTCACCGTCCATTCCGCTCTTATTCCAACGCCCCGCCCTTTCTGCTTCATGAGTCTGCGTGTGGTGTTTGATTAAATTGCTCATTAACTTTTTTATTGGGAAATAACTTTTATTATTATTATTATTATTGAAGACAAAAAAAAAAAGATTATAAGTAAATAAATAAATGTGAGCATTTATCTAAATAATGCTAATCTTTCCTAAGTTCATTTCTGTTTAACTTGCATGTTGAAATAATCTCCTGCAGGTTGCTTTGTCCTTCCTCTCCAAAAAGCACCTTCTAGTGTTACTCCTTTTTGATATTTCATAATTAAAGAGTCCTGATGAGACTCATTTCTTCATTCTTGTCGGAGCTTATAGGAACGTTATCAAGACGTCAGCAGTATGAAATGAGTCTGTGCTGGAGGGGGGAAGAGGAGAGGAGGGGGGAAGGTGAAAAAAAAAAAAAAAAGAATCACAGATTATATGCAGTGTGTCACCCAGCTGATCATACATAAGATTTACACATCTGGGCAGGGGTTGTAATATTGTAACGGCCAGACTTCAGAGCCCGTGGGATGGTTTGGATCCCTAAAGTCTGCCAGAATTCACATTGAGAAGAGAGAACATGCAGAGGTCGCCCTGTTTTGGGGGAGTGGATGGAGGCACAAGTCCCCACTGAGGCGGAGGTCACAGCGTTGACCTGTTCACCTTGCAGGATTTTAGTGCCTCATCTGTAAAGAGATAAATTACAGTAAATGTAAAGCTTGAATATTTGGAGCGATGCAGAGAATTGTTCCACGTGCGAGTGGGAATCGTTTTGAAAATCCTTCAGTTGAAATAATTTCCAAAAAAATAAATCTGTTCAGTTTTTTGTCTTCCTAATTATATTGTTAAGAATGATCTTAAAGTCAAAGACATTGAAAAGCAG
Organism: Girardinus metallicus; assembly: GCA_903067095.1. Classification (NCBI taxonomy): domain Eukaryota; kingdom Metazoa; phylum Chordata; class Actinopteri; order Cyprinodontiformes; family Poeciliidae; genus Girardinus; species Girardinus metallicus. The sequence goes on from CAEGAE010097114.1 coordinate 2,998, forward strand.
GTTTTTCAACAACAAAAAGAAATCATGTCTTTGAGCCACAGTTGAATACGTCCTTAACAGAAGACAGATGTGACTGTCCAAATGTTACAGTTGGCCCCGAGAAAGAAAGAGAGAAAAAGAGCAAGGGAGAAAGAAAGAGAAAAACAGGTAACTTTAAAAAAGCAAATGCTGCACAGCGAGATTCTAATTCAATTTCCACACACATGAAAGTCTTTTCTTTTCTGCGCTTATCTCCAAATATCATCAACTTTTTTTTTTTCTTTAGGGACACGCAAATACCAAAATGAGAAAAAAAAAGTAATAAAGTGGTTTACTTAAATTTGATTCAGCGTTGCTGTACAGATGTGGACCTGAGAGGAGGAAGAAAATTGGATTATTCCCCTGGTAAGAAAAAAACTCAACCTTGTCCCACAAGGATGGAGGATATCTGAACGTACGGTCGTGTTAATGATGGTGATTGTGTGTGTGCGTGTGTGTGTGTGTGTTTATTAGAGTCCTCTGGCTTGTCTTCGGGTGTGAGGATCTCATGGTTGTTATATTGCCTGCTGCCTTCATTTGCGTCCTTTTTTTTTTTTTTTTTTTGCAGGGCTGTATGGTCCACAGAGGCTACAGGCTGTTGTGTGTTCAAAACCCTTGTCTGCCATCTAAATAAGGCTTTCAGGGCAAAAAAAAAAAAAAAAATCAACATGGAAATACCACAGTGTGATGAACATTAGCTCACACTTAACTGGACTGCTTTGGGAATATGCTGCTTCTCCATTTTGGATTGTTATTTTTTTCCATGTGTGTTCCCTAACCGCTATCTACCCACAGGGCACTGAGGCCTCTAGTTTGAGCAGGAGAAGGCATAAAATTGACAGCAAACCCTTAAATGTGCTGCAGATTTGCATGGGAGCCACAGACGATGCTGAAAAAAAAATCAAACATCATGCTCACTCTCCGCTCTTTCAATAACAAGCCCATACTTTCTAGCTAAATCGACTCATTAACGGAAATCGTTTGCTCAAAGGTATCGGGAAAAAAAGAAACGGATGTGTTTATTTAACAGCATTGGTTATGCTTGTGGTCAAACTCCAGGGGGAACTGCAGCAGTTCTTTTGGCGAATCGATCACGCAGAAATAATGCATGACCGATCATATGGTGTTTTAGCTCCTTATTTGCAGTAGAAAACCATGTTCTGTTTGGCTCCCAGAGGGCAACATGAAAGACCCGGGGAGAGGCGGAGAGCACCGCGAATGGAACTGGAGAGAGTGCATGAGGATAATAGGAGGACATTGATCATTTGGCGCGCAAGACGGCAACTGAACCTGTGAGCCGAGGCTAACAAGATGTATCATTTATACATTATTTAGACATGTCTGGTCTTTCTTTTTTTTTTTTTTTTACACGTTCAATCCTGTTGCATCAAGTTTGCATCACCCTCTTTGGAAGGGACACAGCTCAGTGACCTCAGATGCCAAGAAGGGAATTCACTTATTGTGCTTTTAAATCCTAAATCGCATAATTTTTTTTGTCTGTGCGCCAGTGGAAAGATTTCAAAAAGGGGAGCAGCTGGGAACATAAAAAGAAGACATCGGTGTCTTTGAGAAAGTCTTAATGCTTCTTACAGTTTTTAATATTTTGTCACGCTACCACCACAAACTTCAGCGTATTTTACTGGGATAAAATACACCAACACAAAGTAGCGCGTAATTATGAAGTGGAAGGAAGACGGTACATAGTTTTGAAAAGTTTTTACACGCAAGAATCCGAAAAGTGAAAGCGTCGGAGTTTTGTCAGCGATCACTACTGAACGAACAAAAGACCAAGGAACTGACAACGTTGTGTAGGAGAGAAAACATTACCCCAAGCTCTTAAAATGGAAAGATTGCAGACAACTATCCTAACAAGACATGGACAAAAGGCAGGGCAAGCACAGCATTAACCTCCTAACTCTGGAGGAGCGGCAGAAATTTACAGCTCAGGTAGGGGGAAAAAAAACACTTGACAGGACAGCTATTAGGGTTAAGAAATGACACAATGTTCCACGGTTTGGAGATCTCACAGAGCGCTGTTCAAACCATTGAAACACGGTGGTGGCAGCACCATGCAGTGTTTGTTCCCCAGCAGGGAGCGGGAGACTTGAGATACTATGTGGGAAAATGGAGGGATTTGAGTACAGGAAGGGGAAGGGGTGCTGTTGGAGGATTCAAAAGATTTTAGACGGATGAAGGTTCGTCTTAAAATACAGCCAGAGGAATGTTTTGATCAAAGCTAATCATGATTTTCTTTCTTTTTCAAGATTGTTACTAACACATGTGATCGATCCATGTGTTAGTGTGTGTCGCTAAGAATGAGTCAAAATGTCTGTGCAAAGCTGGTAGAAGCATATCTCAGTGGATGCAGGTCAAAGAATCGTCACTATTTTTCATTTCAACATGTCCTAACAATTATGTCCTACTTTGTGTTACTCTATCAATTAAATCCCAATGTAACACACTGATTGTAAAGCGACACAAGGTGAGAAAGTCCAAGGGGCGTGAATACTTTTGCAAGCCGCAGTAAGATATAATAAAGATGCAGCAAGTGTGAATTCTGTTAAATATTTCCCCTCTGTCCATTTGAAATGACCATCATGGGAGCAAATAAATCTCAGACCAGGCAGCACTGGTCAGCCGCAAGCTCGTAAGAAAAATTAATTTCGCGAATGTGGAGATGGATCAAGTTCCCTCTTGGCAGGAGGAGAGAGAGAGAGAGAAAAAAAAAAAAGCATGCTACTACAGACATGTTAACAACGTCTGCAGAGACCAATGAGGCCCATTTACAATAAGTGTCCGTTTTAAGTCGCCTGCTTGCGTGTGTGCATGTCTCACCACAGCAGGCTATAAGGGGTCCCTCTGGTGTCAGCCCGAGGGTGGCCATCCGTGGCAGACGGCCCTTAATGGAGTGATGCTGCACTTTCTCAATCACACAATTAAGGCCCCGGCCTGGAGAGAGGGAGAGCCGCAGAGGCAGACTTTTCGGCTCAACGCAGCAGCGAGCGCAAAGAGGGAGCAGGAAGAGGAGCAGGATCGTGAGCAGAAAGTGATTTATGCTGTGGCATGGAGAGGAAGAGCGGTCCTTGATAAATGGCTTCATTAGCATTAATTAGGAGAGCGGAAGATCTGACAGACGGTGGAGACAGAGGGGCAAAGAGTTGACATGAGGGATAAGAAAAAAGGGTGAGGAAGAAAAGTTGGAGATAAATAGGGAACAGATGTCAGAGATTTAGAATCAGAAAAGGTGAGTTGTGAACAAAAAAATGCTCTTATCTGTAAAGAGGTCAGTGCGTGATTTTGTTATAGAGAAAGTGTACCAGGCTCAAAAATGTCTGTGGTTTGTACTCCTCTGAAACACACACTCTGTTCCCCTGAATCTCTGAGTACAGCTGGCTTGGTGAACACCGGGTCTCCCGTTCAGGAGAGGGGCACGAGCGCGCTCAGCGTTTGGACTGATCCTGCATGCGCCGCAGGCTGTGTTTGTTGGCTGAAGGAAGGCTTTGATGGGCCAAATCACTGCCTCTCTTCCATCAGACGTGTCTATCATCTCATCTCGTTGAATCTTTCATCTCGCCTCCAAAGAGACAGAGGCTAGAACTCCAGCGACTACAGACAAAACTCCAGTCCACCCTCTTGTTGATTTTTAAACACTGCTTGATGTGTTTTAGATGACATGTAGTCAAGGAGCACAGCGAAGACTGGCATGTAGTATTTTTGACTTATTGCCGCGCTGCCTCAGTGTTGACATTTCGGATGCGCGGTGGACAGACAAGACGTGTGCTGTCAATGCTCCGTGGTTGGGATGGGAGAAGTCTCAGCGGCGGTGAAACTTCTCAGGTGGACAAGGAGGAAGAAAATTGAGCACAAAAAAGAATGTTTTTTTTTATTATTATTATTTATAACAAACTGTCAGAATGTCATTTAGTGTGTTTTGCAAAAAAAAATTTTCTGTAAGTGTTGGCGTTTTTCCGATTTTGTCATGTCACTATCACAAATTTTTATGAATTTTTTGGGACAAGAAAATAAGTGCAATTCAATAACCCCCTCCACAATTCCCTTTCTAACAAGTTATTTTATAATTATCCCCATCTAGAAGCACTAAGTTTCCCCCTTTGTTATTTCCAATAAGGCTTCAAATCAAATTATACAGAAAGCAGTTGTGAATTTCTAAAATCAGGTTGAGGTTTTGACTTTGACTGGGCCATTTTAAAACATAAATATTCTTTGATGTAAATCATTACAATCCTCCTCTGGCTCAAAGTTTGGGCCTCTCCAAAAACATTTTCTTATGTCAATAATAAAAAAAAAAAAGGAAATTATGGAGAACAAATAAAATGAGCACATATTGAAAATTTTTGATTAGTTTGGACAAAGACATGTATGACTTTCATTTTGAAATCAGTCATCCTTTCCATATATGGAAAATCATTTTATGTGTTTAGTAAAGAATACTACTTTGCTCTCCCAGTTCGACATGTGAAGTGGTTGCAATCTTTTTATTAACACCAACAAAACATTTTTTTGTTTGTTTGCTTTGTCTGAAATATGTCAAATTTTTGTGCTACCAAGTTTTGTGGGGAAAAAAACAGTAAGGAAGTCTTAGTCCTTGACGCGGCCGTCGCAGGTTCGAGTTCTGACCTGGTGACCTTTGTCGCATGCCTTCCATCTCTCTCGTTACCCACTTTCAAATAAAGGCCACTAGAGCCAATAAAACCTAAAAAAAAAACAACAATTAAAAGTAAAGAATGGTGTCAGAATGCACAAACCAATCAGTATAGGTCACATCTTGTGCCAAATTACAACAAACAACATAAAAAAACACTAATCTTAGCACTATTGTCCATCCATTGTTACCACTCTTCCACAAAGGAAAAGGTAATTTTATTTATATAGCGCATTTTCAGCAACAAGGCAATACAAAGTGCTTTACAGGATTTAAAAGGAAATACAAACAAAATAACAAACCAAAAGAAAGAGCAAAAGAAGAAAAATCTAATAATGTTGATCCAAAATAAATAAACTAGATACAAAGATCAGATTTGTAGTGTGCACAACTAAGCGCTCTGTCATCAGATTCTTCCAGCTGAGCTGTGGATCTCTGCAGGTCTTTTGCATGACAGGTTTCTTATCTTCCTTTGACAGTACTACTAGATTATTGGGTTCAGGTCAGGTTAGCTTGTTGTCCAATCAAGCACATTAACATCACGGTCACTGCAGCAGCTTTTGGTACGTCTGGTAGAATGAGCCGGTGCCAGGTCCTGCTGGAAAATAAAATCAGCGTTTCCAAAAGGCTTTCCAGCAGAAGGAAGACATAAGTGACTTTGGACCACTTAGCAACAGTCCAGTTCTTTTTCTCCATGGCCAAGATAAGACACTCCTGACAATGGCTCTAGTTCAGGGGCGGATTGACATGAAGAAAGACAAACATTTGTAGTCCATATGTGGGATTCGTCTGTTCGTATAGCGGCCCTTGAGGCGTTTACTCCAGCTCCAGTCTAGCTGTTGACAATCTCCCCTAAATTCTTGAATAGATTTTTTTCTTGGCAGTTCTCTCAAGGAAACGGTTATTCGTCTTGCTGTTGCACATTTGTTTCTACCACACTTTTATCCTTCCACTCAACTTTCTATAAACATGTGTGAATGCAACCTCACATACGGCTTGTGAAGGGTGTCAATGATTGTCTTCATGTCATTTGTTGAGTATGGCTTCCCTGTTTTTACATAAACCATAACCTGCCCGTGACGTAACATTCATACATCAAGTACAAACGCTTTCTTAAAATGGCTGTTGTTGTTTGGGTTTATTGTTATGTGTACAAAATGTGAAAAAAAATTCAAGAGGCATAACTATTTTGGCTAGGTACTACATAGGGTATCACAGTGGTTATAGGCAGTCTTCAGTTACCAAAATGCAATAAATACTTAGAAGAGAAATGAGCTGATTAAAAAGTACAAAGAGAAGTAAAAGCAGAGTTCGTTAAAAAAAAAATAATAATAGTACATATCTGTCTTAATTAAAATTTTGGAAATATGGTATATTTCTGCTGTTTGCTGTTATTATAGGCTGTTAGTTGAAAGCTTGATGAGCTGCAGTACTCAGGGAGCGCCTGTCACTTCTCATCCATCCACCTTGGTCTGTTTTAACTCATGGCTGAAGGAAGTGAGAAGACCCTCCGAAAAAAAGAAAAAAAAAACACAGCAGCTTCGCAAGCTGCAGGCCACAATTAATCTAATTCATCTCTCAATTAATCTGGCACACCTAATATTAAGGTTAAATCAGCGCAGAGGTGCAACCGAAAAGTGTCAAATCAAATACCAGAAACTGAAAGTCCGTGGAGCGATTCTTGATCTTTTTTTCCTCCTATTTCATCATTTCTCACCTTCGTCTGCCCGTCTCATCTCATACAGTTGCAGGCAACAAACACATGCAAACCAAGACTAGGTGGTAAATAGGTAATAATTAATAAGTCCAAAGCTGAATACAGATTCTCATCCCAATGTAAAGGAGACAACAAAATTGGAGGAGAAAAAGCAAATGGCCCCTGAGCCTCCAGCGATGCTCCTCTCCAAAGTTGTTTTCCTGGAAAATTGGGCAATTGACTAATGGCGTAAACGCTGTGTTAATTACCAGCACCAGCACCCCAAACAGTCGTCTCTGCCTGTAACTAATAAGAAATCAATTAGCTAATGAATTGGTCATTAAGTGAAAAGCTAATCTTGGCCGAGGTCGTTTTTTTTTTTTTTTTTTTAATTTAATGATTTTTTTTTTGTGCCTATGATCCTGGCTAATTGCCGTTGTCATACAGCTCTCTCAGCTTTCAGCATGGCTAATGAAGCTTCATTAGATCATAACTGGCATTCTTGGAAGATTCCCGAGCAAACCTGCTTCCCAATTATTTTTAATTGCCAGACATTCTGCACAAACAAGTGCCGCTGCACCTTGCGGAACAGGAGAGCTGCTCTGCGCTTCCTTCTCGACTTCATTTGAGGCGATTAGACGGTGTGGGGCAGGGTCGCCGCCGGAGCCGCTGTTGTCTGCGGTGGATTTAAAGAGCCCGTCGGCTCAACTTGCCGGGATCATCATTCTGCTTCTGTCCCCGCTTTGATTTGGACCATGCAGAAAAAAACTGCTGCTCCCAACATGGCTGAATTGGCTCTGAGTCTCCCATGTGCACAAATGCTGATGGCCACAATGTGTCTGATGATGATACACATGGACACACACACACACGTTTGCGTGGCTATCTTTGTGGGGACTTTCCACTGACTTCCATTCATTTCTACAACCTAAACCTTACCCTTATCTTAACCCTAACCCTTAACTACTACATACCTAACCGTAACCCCTAACCAAAACTCAATTCACACTTTAGTCCTAAATCTGACTCCTGACCCAAGTCTGTACAAATACATGCACAGAGCCTCCTAACTGTGAACCCACCATACGTGTAAATGTATCAGCTGATAGAAACAAAAAATAAGAAAGAAAAAAATAAAAGGTTAAATTAAAAAAAAAACATACCTACAATGTTTGCCTTGCAAAACTGTTCAGAACACAATGAACTCATTGACAAGCTGCAACCACAAGTTTCAACGTATGTTATCAACTTGGAAGATAAAACAGGCAAAATAATAAGGACAAACAGGCCACCAAGGGGACGTTCACATCCTGTTTTTGCATGTAGCCCGTGTACAGGACAAACAGGCCTTCTTCTTACTTTCTCCCAACAATGGCTGTCTTTATCTACTCTTTAGTAAAAGCAGGATTTGTGAAGTGCATGGCTAATAGTTTTTCTGTCAAAAGATTCTCCCCGCTGAGCTGTGGATTTTTGCATCTCCTCCAGTGTTTCCTGCTTCTCTGATTGTTCCTGATACACTCTTTACATTTTTCAGACAGTGCAGGTAGAAGCTTGAAGCTGGATGCATGTCCTAACTCTTCCATATGTTTCTCAACAACTTCATCTCTGACCTTCCATGGTGAACTCCTAGGTTTTCTTGTTGCAGATTTCTTTTCTCCCCTACTGTTCTTTAACACACCACTGAGGCCTTCGCAGCACAGTTACAGAGTCAAGAGAGCTGAATACACATCCATGCACGTTTTGTGAGTAATACATATCGGAATGTTCGTATGTGAGAACCGATTGCTATTGACCATTGATGATAGACTTTTCGATTTTTCACTGGAAAAAAGCAAGTTGAAAGCTGTGCATCTTTTTCTTTCCATTTCACAAGCATGCACTACTTTGTGTTGGTCTAGCATATTTAGTCAAATCAAAATACATCAAAATTGGTGGTTGAAACATGAAAAAAGATGAACATGCCACTGTAGTTTTCTGTGTATACATAGAAAATATTACCTACTAACATCAACTTTACCATGTAGCTGCTGTATTAATCGTGAAAGGGAGGCATATTTACGCAATTACAGTCTGCCTTTGAGACACCGGACTTTTTTTTTTTCTCTACCAGATTGATTTTGTTCCCGAGGCTGTGCATCCCAGTGATGCCAAACGCCTCCCTCCAGGTGCCTCCAAGTACCCACGTGTCTGCGTGCGCACGTTTGACACGCTGTCGAGAGGGCCGGGCCTACTTCGCGGGGATGCTGAAGTTTTGAAGGGGGGATGAGTGGCACTCCAGATGTCTATCAATATTTAGCAGTAAACATGCCAGGCAGGCGGGGAGAGACGTGGCAGCTGAGAACACGAGGTGGTGCAGATATGAACTGTTGGCTCTCGGTTTAACTGGTTAAACTGGGAGGTAAAGTGTCTCTGAAGCTGACAGCGCTAAGCCACAGCTGTGACACCTTGCAGTCTGTTGGCAATGTCAACTCTTCGCTGGAAAATAAACATATCTTGGTTTTCGAAGAAAAACGATGTTACATTTGCTTTTTAAATTCTGTCTGGACTTAAAGTTGATAGTAGCAAAACTTCTTTATAGTATTCTGTGGCAAAATAAAGCATAAGAAAACCAAACTGAACACTCAGATGACAACATTGGTCAACCAACAAGGAACTCTTGCAGGAGTTCACTCAAATGCGTGTCCCTATGATATAGAACTACATGGAGACTTGTCTAACAAGGAGGAGAACGTCGATAGAATTGTCTTCTGGAAGGTGAAAGTTTGGAGACTTAACAAACCGGCTCCCTACCAAGGGAATTAAAAGTGCTATGTGGCGAATTCAGTCTGTCTGTAATTCACCAAAGTAATGTTTATGTCTAACAAAAACTCTAAGCAAAAATTGAGAAACAAATTCAGGGGCAATAATACCTTTGCAAGTCATGCTATGTGCTTTGTGACTGTTAATATTTTGTCAGTAGCCATTGCTGGCTTTGCTGTCCTCAATGCCGTTGTCTCCAGTTCAATTCCCGGCACTGGGATCTTTGCTGCTTGTCTTCCCCTTCCCTCTCTGCCTATTTCCTGTCCAGCTACTTATAAATAATGGCTACTAGTGTCAATAAAACCTAAAACAAACAACATTTTTTTTAGTATTTCACAAAAATAAAGGTTTAACTGCTAAGCTGCATATAATTTATTCTCATTCTGCTTTGAGTCGACACACTTAAACTAACACGCACAGACATTCAAATCACAACACGTCTAACTGAAGCTTATGATGCAGTGCAGAGCATATGCTCATTGAGCCAATCGAATCATTAGAAAAGCACACATTAAGATGAAGAGCTGCCAGAACTACAGTTGAGGAAAATATGTGCCGGCCTTCATTTCCTGTCCAAGACAGTTTCTTCAAGAAACATGACACAGACGCCAAAACACACATTTCCCCTGCAATGTCACATTTTTGCAATATGCAAATCCAACATTAGGCTGTGCGGGTGTGACCATTTCTGAGTCTTGGTATCTTCCTACCCCCACCCGTTCCATTTCCTGAGAGCCGGTTGAGCTCTGACATCCACGCACGTCCACACGCTCTGTCTGACATTGGGCCCTGTGGTGAGATGCTCCTTGACCAGCCTTGATCCACAAAAGAGCGAGTAAGTGGAGGGGAAGGAAGACAGACAGGAGCAAAGACAGCCTGTCAGAGGGAAAAGGCAAACAGACGTTAGGCTTTCCAGAGCCGCAGTTGCTCTCTCCGACTCTCCTCCGCCGCGCGCTTTATAAAATTTACATGACGCATCAGAAAGGCCACAAGAGCCTCTTTGATTGTGGAGCTGTGTCTGAAAAATACATCAGTCGCCATCTTTTCTGGGGGAGAGGCTGCGAGACAGAATGAAAATGCACTTGCCAAGTTCACACACCCCTCCACGTTCACATTGGCAAACAGCATGGCTCGGAGAGAGAAAAAAAAATAGCAAAAAGGCAGAGAAAGAGTTATACATTTACTTGAGTGCGTCTGTGAAACAGTGGGATGCAGCTCCTCAGTGTCATCTCTAATTCCTGTGATCTAAATCTATAAGAATTGATGGTGCCTTTCACCAAATGCTGTTACGGGGGACCTGCTTGGTTTATTTAATGAAACCGGTGTCACAGCAGATATGTGTCCTTGCCTTTGGAAACTGTGACAGGTGTTGGTGGCAGATTTCCCTCAAACAGGGCCACCGAATTAACAAATCACATTACCATAACACTGGCGTCAGATCTGGGGCCCTGTTTCTCTGGCACGGTGGTCCCTGTAGTTTGCCTGTGTGGAAGCTCCCCGCTTGTGTCCAGATGTCCCCACAGTGCCAGCTTCCTCTGCCCAGAAACCTCTCAGTCGAGGACGGACGCAGATGAGAAGGACAGAGGAGGTTTAGCAGAAAACCAATCTGAGTAAACCATTTCTGGTTGAAATTTCCTGTGTAGTATATTGATAATATCTTGGCATATATTTGCTCCTTTAAAGGGAGTATGAACGTCAGGTAGCTAAGTGGTAGAATTTCCAAATCCCAGAAAACATTTTCATGATGATCGATCACTAAAAATAGGAAAATAGAATTCATCATTCCAGCTCTAAAGTCCTTACGATGGCTTCATGTATGTAAGAGAATATAGACTTTGTTAAGTTTATAAATCACTGACGGGCTTCACACCAAATGTTTTAATTTGGACTTAGCATGCATTTTCACTTATTTATAACCCAATCCTTGCACTTGGTTGTATTTTGCAAGCAGCAATTTGATTCCTAAAGATGTTCTACTTATTGTGTGTATTTGCTACCTACGAGTTTGCGTTATTTTCTTTTCCGTGGTTGTGAAACATCAAGGTCCAAGGTGTTTCATGGAGGAACCTAGAGAAAATAATTGTAGATTAACCATTTTGTTCCCCAGTTCTCTCCTACATGTCATGGTCTTCTGCAAATTGGAAATATGAGGGGCTAGGCTGGCCATAAGCTAAGGCAACAATCTCAACAGACTCACAGACTATACATGGCAGAACTCAAAATCAGTGTAATGGTTTATAAATTTTAACACAATGGCTTAAACTCCTGATACTGCAACAAAGAGGAGCTAAAAGGATCAACACACTTTCTCTAAAAAAACAACTTAGAAACAATAATAAAAACACTCCATGGTTAGTCCCCTTGTACATAGATATCTCCATGTGCACACTCCTCCAAAATGTGCATATAAACATGAGCGGTGGCTCGGAAGGTTTATAACATAATCCCAGCCTGCTGCTCATACAAAAATCCGACATAAAGGTGGAGCTCATCAGTGTGATCACCTCGGTGTGATCAGTAAAAGTAAATTTTTTGTCTGATGGTTCTTCTTTTTGACTGAAATATGCTCACAGACCCTGAAACAGGTTGAAATGATCGTGGCATGTTATGTTGTGTGGTTGATTTGCACATAAAACCCATTTACCTGCATACCTTCATGCAGTTATTAAGCTTATAGAAACAAAACAACGATGGAGTTTCTTTCTCTTACCTTAAACTGATGATAGAAGCACAGAAGCCTCTTATATTTGTGGAAGTGAGTAAACATCTTAGAGCAAATGCGATATCCGTGTCAGATTATAGAAGAGGATGAAAATAACATTTTTCATCCCACAGTGAGAAAATTAATTGTGAAATGGTAGCTAAGAAAGTAGCAAAATAGTATGAGCATAGCAAACTAAGGTTTATTTAGGTTTTTTCTTTTTTTTGATCCAGTGATGTCCGAACAGTCCCTTTAAAGAGGTCTTAAACTGTTTAAATACACAAAACAACATTACAATTTATTCAAAGTCGAATTGAGTTCAATCATTTCTGGGAGCCACGGCTTTTCCTCTCCATTACTGACTGATTTACAGTCAGAAAAAAAACAAACCATGATCCTGTCCATCACAACAAGCAACAGCTTTTAATGACGTGCAACAACGTTAAAGTCAACTAAGGCAGTATTTCAAAGACACACATGAAAAAGTTTGTTTAACTTGATGACAGAAGATTTTTTTGAACCTATTGCATGGTTTTCTACGTTCATGGACCAGGCCAAGCCGAAGAAGAAGTTTATTTGAGTCAAACGTGGGAAAACAGGAACATCTAAACTGACTGCAAACTGCCTGTCACAGTCCATTACGACCTCATCATCCATTGATTTGATGTTGTGGATGTGCTGGCAGCACCGACGCAGGCGGCCCAGAGACTGTCTCCTAGTGTTAAAACCAGTTAGCCGCGTTTAGCCGTATTAAACAGAATATTAATGGATTCAGAATGAGAGCACCGAGCGTCGTTTAAGCCTCAAAGTGCGATGATATCTACCTATACATTCCATTACCTCCATTTACCTCACCTTTTATTCACGCGTTGACAGTGGTAAACAAACAAAAAACAGCAGTCAAGCTTTCCGGAACGCTGTTTTTTTTTGTGTTTGTTTTTTTCTTTTACAGCCAAAACTGTGGCGTTATGGTTTCTGATCACCTTCATCTCAGCCCTTTTATAAATGCTACTCCTTCCAAAAAAAATCAGGAAAGACAAGAAAAAAAAAAAAAAGCAAATGACTCAGTGTTGCTTCTGTCATGCTAAAATAGAGCTGGACAGGGCAGTTTAAATCAGCTATGATTTAAACGACAGCAGTTCCGATAATATATATATATTTTATTAAATTCATAATTATTGGTTTCAGCCCTTCACACAACATGCCTCCAGACTATGAGGATAAACAGTGACGGCTCGGAGAGTTATGCTAATGGCTGTGCGGTGTGACAGTCGATGGCTCAGTCAATCAGAAACGCCTCTCATCTCGTAAACCCGAAGACAGCAGCAGGCCGGGGATGCCTGGTGGATACAATGCAATAACAGCTAAAATAATGACCTACAACCGCGAATGGCAACGTATTTGAGCACAATACGTGCGAACTGTAACGCAGACGGAAAACGCAAAGATTCAAGTTGCGTGAAGACGAGCAAAATGAGGAGTAATCACATCTTTAATGACGAGAGAAAGACCATAGGAGATAGTTTTGCTAAAAGGAAAACGCGAATCCATCCGCGCGCTTCACCGACTCGCCACTGCTGGGACTTTTAAAGGGACGGAAACACAGCAGCAACAGCCTCCAAGCCTCCCTTAGCTGCGTCCATTTCCATAAGTGCTGCTGGCTGTCTGAGCCACGCCAGAAACACTGGGAGGCTAAATACCCCGGCATATCATTTCCCCCGCTTCGCTCCTCGCTCTCACCTCTTCCGAACCGAAAGTTCATTACCATGCAGTCCGCCTTGGAGAAAGAGGAGCAGCAAACGGTGAGGAGTACAGAGCTGAGATCATTGACAGCTTGATGTGACGAAGGTCAATTGAAATAACAGGTTTTTGTATGTTTATATTCTAAATGGGACACTTGTGTCGGCTGTTCTTTGCTCTCCTGCAGAAAGAGGAACTGGGGAGCTCTGTGGCTACAGGGTCGACACACACACACGCACACGCCGAAAACACACACACACACACTTACTCACGGTAATGAGCAGGTTATGCTCAGGCACAGGCTGCTAAAATCTGTAATTATAATCAACCTCTCCCCCTCATCTCTGTCTCCCTTCCTCTTAGCTTCTCTTTCTCCGTCTGCATCAGTGAGCAGGCATTGGGGAATCCTTCACTAAGCACCAGAGGTAATGAGTTTATTGATTAACATGCAGAGATGAAGCAGCTCTCTCAAATTAGTGTTGTTTTACATTATTGGATGGACTCAGGGCACTTCAGAGCTCTGGAAGACCATTACCTCATTGAAGTCCCAAAACTCACATATACATTCGCTTTATTACTCCAACATTAAGCAGAGAAGCAAAGAGGTGGATTTCCCCGACCGCTATTTTTACAGTTGGATATTTCTACTGAAATGTAGAGCAGAGCTGATTTTAAAATAAAATATATATATATTTTTTTCTTTTGAAGAATGCCATTCTGTTTTTAATGCGTTTGGTTTTGCATGCAGGTACTGTAGGTGATCAATCAGACAACTGACAGCCCTGCATCTGGCTAACCATCTGGATAAGGAGCACCGCACACATCCCACATAACCGCCGCTTGTGACCTCACGCCTGGACATGCTTTGGAGTCAAGAACGGAGGTAAAAGCTGTACAAGTCTTCAGGCGTTTTATTTTTTATTTTTTGGAAGTTATGAATGTACAAACAGATGGACAGGATGCACAACAATGGCGTGGTACAGTATGCCAGGAGTTCAAAGAAGGACAACGATCTGACTTCCAGGAAAAATATCTTCATCATCTCTGCTGGAAAGCTGGATATCAGCATATAATCAGAACTTTTGACTGCTTAGTTTGACAGATGGAACAACGAGGCTGCAAATTCAGTTTTCATCCAAGCAGTTGAACCAACGATCGACTGCTAGAGAGGGATAGTGTTGCTTCACTATCCCCATCATTTGTTTAGGGATAGTGTAGCAACACTTGCAATCCCTTACTGCCAAGAGTCAAAATCTGCCGTGGGGCAAAGACCCCAACCCTCAGTTTACCACCGTAAACTAGATTTTGTGGATCAAATTGTGACTCGAGAACAACTTTTCAACACGGGGTCCGTGATGAAGTTAGCGAATCTGCTTTGCACAAATTGCTAAATAAAAATATATTTTTAAAAGAAGTTCAGATTAGAGGTCTGCAATTTTCTCTCTTTTTCTTCCCAGTGTATTTTTTTTTTTGCCTGTATACTGTGAATGATCAAGACAGCAATAAAATGTATCTGATGATGTTTGCAAAATTTAATAGAATTGTTTGAGGTTTTAGTTGTTTGACATCTTTTTTCCCTATGTTTTCTTCTAGAGCATTAATAAATAACATATTTCCTAATTGTCTGCATACCATTGTAGCATTAACACTGTACAAGTAGCCTGCTTTATAAAACACTTGCAGGAAGACTTGGGCTATTTCTGGTTGGAGTTTGCATGTTCACCATGTGGATGCCTGGGTTTTTTTCCAGGTACTCCAGCTTTTGTGACTGTGTGTGTCTCTCTGTGTCACCCTGTGATGGACTGGCCTTTATGGATAAAGCGGGTGTGGACAATAGTTAGATGAAATTTAAGATTAGACTTTCAGATCGTCGTCAGCCATTAAAGCAAACGACTCCAATAATATGATATCATTGTCAGGACTACTCAGAGAAAGGTAATGTCGGTTATTTGACCCTGCACACCCTTTCAAAACCCCCTTCAACGGCACAAGCAGGAAAACACAAATCCTTCTAAACAGTCTGTCATGTACTCCTGATGTATCACACACTCATCCTCCAGGAAGGTTACCAGTCAAAGGGGAGTCCCTTAACTCCCGTTTCCCCCCTCGTTTCCTCCTGAACGGTCCCTGTGAAGGTTCCCGGCGTGCAGCATGTCAGAGGCGCTATAGAGATACCAATGAAAACGGCAGAGCAAAGAAGTGGCGTCAATCGCTCACCGCCAGCGCCTCGCTCCCGCCACTTTGAAGTGATGGCTCTGTGATGTGGAGGAGCTGTCAGATTAGTGGGCCTGTCACTGCTCTGTCTGCTCATCTGTTGGGCCTGACAGGGCTTGTGATGGAGCTCAGACTAAACAAAAGGGCGATCACCTTCGCAGTACTCGACCACACTTTTCTTTTCATAGGCGGGGGAGAGAGAGAGCGAAGAGGGCATCCATCCTGCGAGCTGAGAGCGGTGAAGGTGGAGCATGTGTCACCCCCTAAAACTAAGAGAGATGAGTAGGAAAAAAAACAGAATGTAGTTACTTCACCTGTTTTGATATCTATCAACATCTTAGAAAGTGCCTTGATAAAGTATTCATAACCCCCATATTGAATGTGAAACTTGAAAAGCTCTTGGCTTCCAGCAGTAACTCTCCTCTTCTAATGGTCGGATTTGAGGAGTGGACAGCAAATGGTTTCTCCAACCTGAACTACGGGTCTCTGCAACTTCTCCAGAGTTTCCGTAATCGTCTTTCCCAGCTGCGGTGGAGAGTCATGTCTTGGGAGGATTGTGTGCTATTCGTGACATTCTCTTTCCATTTTCAGATTGGAAATTAAGCCAATCGTGTCCAATTGTTTTGCTGCATGTTAAAATTGGGACGATAAAGGAACTGATGTGCCTCTGAAAATTTGAGCTTCTGTTTTTAGTATTATTTAGGGTCCGTAATTAGTTAATTGCAACCAATTGAGTTTTAATCGAAAACTACATGTCATCAAAATAAGCGTCGTTTTCAATTGTGCAAACAGACATATGAGCTCAACAACAGGCTGTTTTTAATCTGTTATTTAGGTTATTCAACCATCAGACTGATGCAAAGCGGTATTATACTTATCATTCATGCCACTACTTTGAAAGAAATACTTCTTTAGAAATGTGGCCTGTTGACACTGGAGTTAGCGTTGGGGACGTCTGTGAATGCACCATGTTTAGCATTAAGATGCTATTTTAGGCTTGGATAGCTTTGCTGGTAGACCAACTCCTTTTTGCATAACATACACACAACAATAGTATTTTCCAGGGTCCCATGTGATCATTTTTGAATTCAAAATATAAGGGCTTTTGTGGGCCAAAAAAGCAGCTTTGTCATTCATCGTTGTTGTTACCGGAAGTTTGATTTACTACCAGAAATGAACAAATACGAAGGTTCCGACCAGAACCTGTATACATAAAGATAATTGCATGAAAATGTTTAGAACAGCTGGATATATACTCACATTAAATCAGGATAATCACATTTTGATAGATCTTTTTGCTTACAGATATGTAAGTTTATTGTTGCAACTTGTCAAAACGTGGAAAAATTCAAGGTGCCCACTGTTTTTGCAAGGTTCCGTACAGGTAGATTGCCTGAAGTCAATTTTTTTTAATTCATTTATTTTTTTTAAATATGTGAATTTGAACCAGCACGGACTTCCTTTCCAAGGGTCCAAGGACTTCCTCTTAAGCAGAGCCTACAGTCGAAATGGAGCATGAAGAAACCCATCCATTCTCCAGACACCTGGCTCCCTCGGACCACAGGTGCAGGGACTGCGTGAACTTCTCAGTGCGGTGAAAAAAACACACTAACGAAGAGAGAGCGATCACTGCTGACAAAGCCAGGCTCAGAGAGTAATATGAACTTCCTGTTTTAAGTCAGTCCTATTTCCTTTTTCACTTGCGCTGTAATTAAGAGGCCAGGGCTTCGGCTACGGTTACCACAGCCTGCAATAGCGTGGGCCTCCGAGGACCGGCTTACAAAAATGCACTATCCAGACTTTACATTTCACCATCTGTAAACCTAAATTATTAGGGAGATTGCCTGCAGCTACAGATAGACACTGTTTAGTAGGGTAGTTGTGAAGCACAGCTGAATGGGTCAAAATGCTTCTATTTTTGATTAATAACCACTGGCAGAGCAGTGTGATTAATTCCCACCCTTTAACTTGCTATTAAGATGGACAGTCTAATATCCAGGCATCAACATTACTGCTTAAACTAAAAGAACTGCAACATAGATCTTCAGATCCTTTTTGGTCTCCTATGCACATATATTTAATTGCAATAAGCAAAATAGTGTTATTAGTCTTACTGCTGTTCTTTCAGACTGACTAAACTACACTTATATTTAGGAGATGCTTTGTTCCTGCCTGTGCCAGGAAGGCATCCGAAGGGCTGGGGAAGAATATTAAAACTACAAATTGTCGTCTTCTTCTTCAAATGACGAATCATAAAAAAAGATTTTTTTATTGTCAGAGTGTGCCCTTTCTCTCCCTGTCTCTCCTGCCTGATGAGACGTCTGTGGTTAAAGTGATAGTTTAAAACACAATAGTAATTAAGAAATCGTCACGCTGCCTCCGGCTGATGACAGATTGAGCCGAGTGACAGAGAGACAAACAGAGTAAGATTGAGAGGTCGTATTGAGTTGGCTAATAGCAAAGAGAGGAACAGTCAGAACACAAATGACAGGGGAGGAGATAATGAAGAGTTTTGATGTGACATGGGAGACAGAGAGATCTAACAGATGCAGTCAGTTAAAGATGAGTGACTGCACTACAGGTCGGCTCGCACCGGCACGCAGCTTTACAGCTCATAAAAACTAGTTGCACACACCGGATGACATCTGTGTGTGCACGCCTGCACACACAAGACCAAGCTTTAAAATTAAATGACCTGAAGGTCTCTTTTGAGGACAAAAAGTATTTCTGCTTGATCAAAATATTTTTGTCGTTTTGTCACAAAAACGTCATTACATCAAAAATGCTTTGCAAGCAGTTTAACTAGAGTTGTATTGAACTGTTTAAACATTAATACATGACCGATCTTGGTTTTACTAAAGTACAGTTGGTACGCGCCCTTCCAATTTTATGGTTTTTACATATAAAGTCAGGAAAAGGTTAAAAAATGATTCACTGACAACGGTGCAAAACACACAAAAGAGTCTACAGTATCTTCATTTATTTAAATGAATCAGTTAGACGTTGAGTGTCAAAAATCTAAGTCCGACTTATGTGGTTACCACAGGAGAGGAGGACGAGCACAGAGACGCTGTTTTTGATTTATAGATCATCAGTAAATTTCATCAGCTCTATAAAAGCAGGCGAATTAGACATTTGCTGGTCCAGAACCTCCCCAAAAAAAATCCTTTAAAGAAGTTATTTTTGCTGCCTGTCAAGTCTGCAAAGGGGTTGTAAGGCTATTTGAAATAGTTGTCAATATCCCCAAAAGTGGATATTCCAACCAAATTCACCTCAAGGTCACATCATCCAATGCTCAAAGAAAATCTAAAAGACAAAGCAAGTCAATCCACCCAAAGATGCTGCATTAAGTGGAGAGCTTGTACTCTCTTTTAGCTGTCTTTTGAGCAGATGAGATCAAAGTAGACATGTTTGCCCATAAAGCAAACTTGGCAAAAATGTTGGCCCAAAATGGGCCAACATTTTCACCAAAATTTTCACCATTTTGGTGAAAATTAAACACTGAATATCAGCAAAAATCATGTTTTACCAGCTCTCAACCATGGTGGTGGAGATATGATGATCCACGATTGCTTAGCAGGCAATAAATTCCTCAACGTCCCAAATTATTGTAGAGTACAGTGTGAGGCCATCTGCTATACGGAGACGATATTCACAATTAAAACTGCAAACCTACACCAGAATGTCAAGAAAAACAACAGTCAATGTGTTGCAATGATCCAGTCAAAGTTTTGACCTCAGCCAGATGGAAATACTAAAGAGGGACCTCAGAGGATTTGTGCAGAAACAAGCCTCAACGAAATGGAAACAAAAAAATCCCTCCACAAACTCCCTCTATATGATGAGATCATATAGAAAACAAATAGTCGGTGCTAGAAGTGCTCCGCAAACTACAACACCATAAAGTCTGTGTTTTAAGTTGCAGATGAACTTTCTGTTACCAGCTTCTAAATTTATTTAACTCGTACCTCATCCGTACCAAACCACAGTCATAATGCCTAAATGGAGTACCTACATATACTCCAGCGACAGGTGAATACAGATGAAATAGATAAAAGGGAATATGCATGTTTTTTGTCATGAATGTATTAAATCATGACATTACATTATGGATGTATCCAGCTTTTGAAAAGTCCTTCTGACATTGATGGTTAACATGAAGATAAGTCTACAGGAAACAAATCTGCAGTCCTGTGAAGTGATGGGGATGTATGTGCGCGATGTGGAATAGATTTAAATAAGACATTTCAACATTGTGTCTGCGCAAGCCGCTACGCGTGTACATGACAGAGACAGGCGTATCATATACAACACGTGTGTTTGTATTTGTGCGCTCGTGCATCTACATCCATCTGCAACCATTTCCATTTGAAGGCGTCCATCCCGGCACAGATAATAAGGCAGAGTGTGTCTCCCCAAAGGGAGTGAGTGACAGTCTGAGGGAGCGTGGCGCTACACTTATTCACACTGATGGAGAGATCAGAGTGAAACATGGCAGACGTTGTCATTGCAGCCTTTCCACCAGAGAACGGAAAGCTTCCTAACGTTGAATCTGGATGGCGGACAGGGATGCTCTGAAGATGAACAACCGCACAGGGCGGCTCGAAAGTAGAAAGCGAGGGAGGAGGACAACTGGGCAGCAGAGGAGGAGATGTGATGTTTGGATGAATCATATATATATTATCCTTTTTTCTACTGCCACTTTCTTAAACAGACTGAATCTACCTCATGCTCACATTTCATTTTTTGAGAGTGCATAGTTTATTTTGTAGGATAATAGCTTGTGTTGGGTTCAGATCGTCGCCATTGCCAATTACTGATTACTAGCAACTTTTATTTTTGCAAAACACAAATCTGGTTTGAATGAGCCTTCAACGATATTAGCAGTACTAAGCATTCAGAGGTAAAAATCACTATGCAAAGTTCACACACCCCTGCTTAATATAAACTCTGATAAATCAAAACTTTTCATGTATATGAAATATTTATTCAGCACAACTTGGAAAACAATGTTATTAGGAGGGGGGGAAACAAATAAAAAGGAGTTCATATTTTAATACTTTGTCAGCCTCTGGTCTTTGGTAGGGGTCTGACAGCCTCCAACAGCTCGACTTGATATCTGCCCACTTGCAACGTTCTTCAAACCTTATAGATTGTAAGGCCATCTCTCACCCACAAGTTTCTTGAGGTATATATGATAAATCAAACAATATTATGGAAAAGTGGCGATGACTTTGTAGCTCATTGTTTTTGTTTTTGTTTTGTTAGGACTTCTGCTGATCTGGAATTGTTTTTTTGTGTGAGAAATGGATGAGTACGCCACCTGCCGTGCCGCCTGTACTGGCTCAGAACGGCCAGCTTTACATGATGGGTGGCTAACCAGAAAAACACATCAACCACTCCTCTTCCCTTCAGCTTCTTGTCCGTCTTTATTTTACTGTTTAGAGTTGTCATGTCTCACCAAAGGACATTGCTCTGGTCCCATTACTGACTTTAGATGGGATCTAATAGGGGTCTAATGGGCTTAAGCTTCAGATCAATAGTCTATTCATAAGAATCAATAAGTACACCAGAGACATCATGCATGAGAACCAGAGGACGGCGTGTTGCATGCACACCCTGATACCTGTTAGGGGAAAAAGGAAGACGGAGAGAGGAAGGAAGGATGGCAGATGATTTGGGCTGCAGGGGAAGCAGGGCCTTGGCATGGTAACAAAGGAAGCCTCGTCTGTCACAGCGATAGACTTTTCTTAACTTTTTAGCAGCACTGGGAATATTACAATTCGAGGATAATAAACATCTCATCTAAGGCTTTTTATGTCTGGCCTAATATCCTGTTGATTTTTAAGGTCCTATTGCCATGATTATGAATATTTCTATGCAGTGTGTGTGCGCCAGAGTTTTATCGAACATGCATGCCTGACTTCCAGGCTGCACTCAGACACTGAAATAAACCAAGCCCAGCTGATGTGTGTTTACTTTCTCTAAAGCCCAGGAGGATCTGGGTAATTGAGCATGAGCAAATCAGCAATAGAAAACCCATTTTGCACTGAGAAGCACATACACACACACGCCTGCATTTACTCTCTTGTTGCCTATTGACACATGCTGATCCCTTTGAAGCAGTGGCACATGAATGTGTGTTAACATAGATGGAAGTGTTGAGTGTGTGATGGTATCAACCCTACGGGATGGTGTGGACATTCATGGTTTAAGGCCAAGTATATAAATGACAGTATGATTTATAGTTTGTGAAGATGCTTAAAAAGGTAGAAGAAAATTATCATTACATTATTGAAACATAAAAATTTACTTTTAGCTTGCAAGCCAAGTAAGACACAGATAAATTTGTATTTATTTCTGTTAACTGTGAATGAAAGGCAGCTGTGTGATACACAGTACCACATGTAAAGTCCCAAAGTGTCAAATGAAGAGGTTGATTTGCAAAATTTGGAACAGCTGTCTGCTGAAAAGGTCGGGGGTCTTCTTTCAGATTCTATTGATGCCCGGTTAACTGTGACCCAACGCAACACGCTGTAGAGGTGTGACCATCAGAGCACCACAAACACAAACGTTGCTCTTAAAAACAACACACATTCTGAAATGGGCTATTTCAGTACACCAGTGAGTGCATTAAGAAGCATAACTGCACAGCTAAACTGTAAACATTTGATCACATTTATATTAAATGTATTAACACATAACATTCTTGTGGAGGCAACAGTGGAAATAAACTATTAAAAAAACTGTAAAGAAAATAATCATGGAAGCAAAAGAAACAAACAGATCAATGCCACAATATGCATATGATTACTGACACCCTGACCAGGATGGTACCCTGCCTGTTGTCTGATGATGGATGCATGGATGGACGGACGAACAGACGGACGAACAGACGGACGGAAGGATGGATGGACTGATGTTAATGTGAGTACTTTAACCTTGACACTCTGTTATATAGATTTTTGAGACTCTTATTTTGAAATGAAGGGAAGTAGCTCTTGAATTGTCGTTATGTTGACTACCAATTAGTTAGTACTATCAATTGAAAACGATCAGCAGCAAAAGCAACAGAGAAGCATAGATCACTTGGAATATTTATGTATTCACTTCACCTGGATTGATTAAACCTGAACTAGATTAATGAAATACTAATACAAAAAGGGAGAATGTCCTGTTTCTTTTGCTATTTATTAGACATGCATAAAATCCACAGAAGGCAGACTCATACCTGGACTGTATTAGTCTATAATATTTGGATAATCGAGACACAGTTTACAATTTTTCAGTGTTTGGTTCTTGGTTTCCTCAGAAGTTCTCATAAACCCCACATCATGTTTTGTCTCGCCTTGTGAACTTAATGTACAGTTACACCCTTTGTCCCACCACAGGCTTAAACACCTGCAGGAAGATCTCCAAACCAATTCTGACCCTGAGATGCTCCAACTGGAATCACGCAGGACATTCAACGACTCGTCTCTGACGTCCTTATTCTGGTGCTACAGACCATCTGAGGGGAAATGTCTCGTTTGTTTGGCAACGTTGCAGGACTTCCACGTTATTAGCTAAGAGATTTTTAGTGTGTTGGCTGATCAGTTTACATTATCAATGTTCCACCACTGGGAAGTAGAGCATGCATGTACTTGTGCATGGATGTATGGATTTTCCTGTGTGTGTTTCTGCCTAAGCGTGCATGTTGATGGCATTATTGTAGCATCAGCTTCCCCGCTCTTGTAATGTAGCCATGTAATGGCGTAATGAAAATTCATGATGAGAGCATGTTAACTGCATTAGCCAGTCTCCTGAGTTCCAGCACATGAATAAAACGAACAAGAGGGGGGGGGTGGAAGAAAAAAAAAAAAAAACAGGAAAACTCATTTTGATGCCTAATTATTTTTGGACTTGACAGCCTGGCAGCAGCCTGGCCTGCGTATGTATGAGTATGCATGCATATATGTGTGTCTGTGTGTGTCTGCGTAGGTCGTCAGTGTTGCTGAGTAGATGCACACAGCGGTAAGCAGGGCCCTTCATTATGGGCCATAATGAGTACATCCACCTCAGATACAGCACCTTGGGAACCTTTGTTGCATTGTTTTGTTCCAACACCTTGAGAAACAAATCAACACACTGTACATGGCTCAAGTGTCTGTATTCTTCGTCTTTCTCTAAATGTCTAACAGGGACAGATCCTGGCTTCGTGCATGTTTACATGATTTTCTTTCATTATGAGCTCATGCTTTTTTTTTTTTCCTGTAGAAATCATTATGCTAAAAAAACATTGCAGGAAAGCATTTTTTTAATAACTGTGCTACTTGTGTTGACAGATTCCATCTGATAGTGGAAAGCTGCAACATATTTATCGTTCGTATTCCTAACAGAGAAACAAAGCAAGCTTCTTAGGCGCTAAGTTTCAACTTGTAAACAGCGTCACTTTAGATCATCTGGTTTGGTTGCTTTTTATCCTCCTAAAGGTTAAAATATTCCCCAAATTGATTGTTTGGGAATGGTTGAAGTTAAATTTTGTTAATATGAGTTGTAGGTGTCATAATTTATTATACATCAAGCTGCCCAATGGAGACTGAAGTAAAAATCCTAAAGCAATTCGGGTTTCAAAAATGGGTCCATCCAAGCAAACTCTGTCCAATACACATTAAAACCTTAACTGACTTTCAGTGTTTTTACAGGATCTCTGGATTAATGGCATCAAATTTTCAAGGTTTTTTTTCACATAGGAAGATAATTACTGAGGTGTTGTCACTTTACTGCTGTTTCCTGTGTAAACAGCATTATTAAAAATACTAATAGTTTGAGTAATGTGTAAGTAGTTCATGTGACATCAGAAGACACTTAAATAAGGGTTTTTAGGCTAAAGTCTAAATATAGACTTTTTAGTCTATGTGTGTGTGTGTGTGTGTGTGTCTACTAACTTGAAATTTCAATCATGCTGAACTTTGGTGAATTTTCTATTACAAACAACAGGCATTAATCTATAGTGATATTCAGAAAGTGTCTTGTTGTCTCGGCTCAGCCTCTAAACCTTGAACGTTTTATTTCAAGTGTTTAGCGACACTTTTAAAAGTGTGTGTTGGTTTCCATATAAATATGCTTTCATATCTCAATTATTAATTTCAGTTATTAGCGTTCCAAAACACGGATCGTAAAATAGATTGCCGCATTTCCCCCAACAGAACAAATGTTTAAATTATATCATCCATGGCAGACTAAAAGTGGGCTGCATGGTGATGTAGTTGGTAGTACCGTTGCATAGCAGCATGGAGGTCCTGGGTTCAAATACCATCACAGGGTCTTTTTGTATAGAGTTTGCACGTTCTCCCAACGCATGCACGGGTTTCCAGGTACTCCGGCTTCCTCTCACATGTCCAAAAGCAAGGCCTGCAAGGACAAGTGAGAATAGAAGATGGCTGGACTTAAGTGTTTGAAACTTTTTGCCTGATAAACAGACATGTTTTGTCCGTCTCTTAGTTTTAGACTACACCGTTTTGATTCGGTCTATAACGAGACGAGGTACAGGTATGCAGCACTGATGTGTAGCCTCAAATGTAACTATGGTTTACCAGTTCACACATTGGTAGGATCAGTTGGTCTGGATGTACTGTGTACAAAATGAAGATGACACGAGGCATAACAACTATAAAAAACAAAGAACATATCTGCTTATGACCAAAACAAAACCTCATTTAAAAATCCTGAACTCTCCCTTTAAGGCTTTGCTGCAGTAAACTGTGCAGCATGTCTTGTTGTGGTTACCAACATAGAGTTTTTTTAATGTCTCACATGTGTTGCCATAAAAGCCTTATTCTCCTGGGAACTGTGGTTTGCTTGATTTTAAGGGCAATGAGCAGTCAAAGAAGTAAAAGGAAAAAAGAAAACGGTAGATGTCATGGCTCTGGAAGAAATGGATAAAAATGCTTTGTCTATGGAAATGTCCCAAACAAAAGCTGATATTCAGCTCTACGAAGGTTCCCTACCTTACATAATCAGACACACCTGCGTGGTACAAATGATTGTGTGTGTAATCAACCCCCAAGGGATGGATGGATTTCTTCCTGACCATGGCGGAGATACGCTCCAGTGCCACGGATGCAACGCGGGATTCCCGAAGCTCCAATCTTCCAGGATTAGACAGTCAAGGAACATGGAGCGAGGCTCCGGATGGCTCTTATGGGGTTATGATTGCCCTTATCCTTACTGCATTAACCTCCTGATTGCTTGAAAAGACATTATTAGATGCTTCTAATGGAACAAAAAAAAGAAAAACAAAATGAGGAGCAAGTATGGGCTAACAGGCAATCATGCCCACCGGCCCATGTGCCTAATGTAAGGCCAAGGACACAAAGAGAGCGACAGTGAAACAGACATAAAAGGAAGGAAAGAAAGAGAGGGGGGAGGAAGGAGCGGGAGAGGGGGTCTTCGATCGTCGATTAAAGAGCAATTGTGCAATTTCATTCCTGTTCCAGCACAATGAGGAATGAGATTAAGCTCAATTTGGACCTGTTCAAGAGATCTCCTCACCTCTGTCGGAGGTGCACCGTTCGACACACACACACACGCACGCACGCGACACCTACACACCCCTGGTGCCCCTCACCATGTCAGCACCCCTCCAGGGAAATCAGGCGTCTGGAGACAGGTCAGCCCTGGCCCATGTATATATTCATGGGCTTAATCTGGCATCATTTCTCTGTGGTGCTGGAAAAAGAAATGTATTTAATTTACACAATCCCCATTTGGCTTGCCCACCAAGGAGAAATACATAGGGAAAGTAGGCCCACAGTCAGAGCTCCCGCTCTTTAACGTATGCTAGTTTGTACAACCAGTGTGTGCATATACAAGTTGTGCACGTCTCTGTTGTTCTGTGTATGTCAGGATGCATAGCAATGTTCTGTCAGTGCATTGCGAGGAAACAAAAAACATCTTATCATATTCCAGACCTGTACAGTAGACCCAAACAGTAGCAGCTGTGCTCGTCAGTTTGAACGGGAGGATGGGAGTTGTACCCAGCAGATGCTGTGTGTGTATTAAACAGATTAATTATTAAAAGATGCTTGACAGATGAAAAGTGGGTCCTCAGGCTATAAAGGAAAATGTTTATTCTTCTGCCATAGACTGTAGTACACTTAGCTTCTGCTCTCAACTTATCCCGCGCCTCAATGAAGAAAGTAAACACTTTTCGTGCTCTGCGCGTTTAAAATCAGATCCAGAATAATTTAAAAAGGCCGCCTGGGATGAAACCTTCAAATGTGGGATGCATGTTCAGTGATTTGGGTGAAATACGATTATTGTTCGGTAACAGCTTTTCCATACATGTGTGTTTGCACAGGGCTGGGTAGCCCGAGGACAGACCCAATCACTTTTTCATTTTTTTTTTTTTTCCAGATGGACACCGAATCAGATAACTTCGTTCTCAAGTCCACGTCAACCTTCTATTGAGATCTGTTTCCTTTAATATTTTAGAAAACCACACCTGAAAACGTCTGACTCTGAAGTAAAATTTCTGCTGTTGTTATTAATTCTGTTTGTTGAATTGTCAGCATGACAATAAGCAGTTTCAGCGTTAATATGCTGGGAGGAACGTCATTGTTACACATCATCACTGAGGTACATGTTGTGATATTTTCACAGATGTATATATTGCACTTTTTTAAGTATGAAAACCAATTATCCTTCATGCAAAAATTAAAACTCATATTAGAGATAAAAATCCTACAGATTCTTATGAGATTTTGATTTAGTTAGTACATGCCATTCTAGAGAATTTAAGTCACCTAAAAAATTTTTACGAAAATTTTTAGGTGTCAGGTTCAGGTCTGACACCTAAAAAACCTGACATTTTACGAAAATGTCAGGTTCAGGTCTGACATTTGATTTAAATATGTTTTTGGTGTGTGTATAAGTACGGAGTTGTAAGTAAGATCATGATTTTTTGCATTCTCCATTTTTATTCTTAAAAGGTTGCGTCCATGCATCCATTTGATTTTTGCAGGGTTGCGATGGGCGGAGCCTAAATCCAGCAGTCGTTGGATGAAGAGCAGGGTGAACCCTGGACACGTTGCCTGTCGACATTGTATCATTTATCTTTATTAGTAAAAAGAATTATTGTGATGCGAGGTTTGATTTGTCGTGATAGTAATGGTAGCTTATTTTATAGTTTTGTTTTTATGTTTGCTTGATTGTTACATTTACTGTTTGCTCACTGACATTTGAAGGCTGCATAGGTAAAACATGGTATTTGATGGATCTATGGAAGCTATTTCTGCATAAATTAATAAAATGATCCTAAGAGAATCAAGAAGTCAGGAAAAAGAGTGACACATAAGAAAGACAGTGGGTATTCCCGCCTAAAGAAGAACAGGAAGAAATGACACTACTGCAGGTTTTTACAATTATTAGTTAACCAAAATTTAGAAATATTACTTTTCCCTTTTGTTAGGCCATGATTTCTTAAAATCCATAACTGGGGGTGTGACGATGCATCTGGCAGATGATAAAAAACACTGAGTTCAAGAAACCCAGATGAGGTGAACTTTTTGTACTTTATGTATATTTTAAAACAAACCATTCAAATTGTTTGGTTTTAAAAATACAGTAAAAGTTGTACTAATTCCAAACTATTAGTCCAAGTTTGCCCAGTTTATATATTTCAATTGTTCAGCCAGATTCATTCTTAGATGGTCCTAATTTCAACAAAGGCATTTATTATGTATATTTATTTTTAGAAACAAACTGTCTTTCAAAGCTTCTCTGTTAAATAGAGTTTTTAAGTATTTTAGATGTTTACTAAAAAAATGAATAAATTCAGTCCAGATTGCTTAAAAACTGTGAAAAAAATCCTGTTGGTCCAGCACTAAGAGGAAGCAATTTCCAAACATAAGCAGTTCAGCTTCTTTCCAGAGTATTTTTAGCCATTCTGATGAGAAATCTTTATTAGCCATCTCTGTTGTCAGAGCAACTCAGAAACCATCTCCTTTATTGCTTTAAATTTAGAGTGTCAAACACAGATTGAACAGGGTGTCTAGCCTAAAGCACTCATCTTCATTTCCAGGGCTCATAATGGTTGCTTACTTTACCAGACAGACTTTAATTTGATGAGAAATCATGATGACTCGTTCAGAACCAGCATTAATTAGTCTGTATGGAAAGACTTGAAACAAAACTGGACAATACAAGAGAATGAGACAGATAAAAAAAAAAATAAAATTATAGGAAATCCCAAAAGAACAATCTTGTCTTCATCAGTTAGTAGCGCACAATTTCTATTTAAGCCAGTCGCTGTGCTCTTTGGAAAACTGCAACCTCTGGTCCATGTTGGATTTTCAACAATTAAATTTCCCTGAGACTTACAGCCAATTGCTCTGCTTCACGTAGATGTTTTGCAGCTAACATGTAGCTTTGTGGAGTAGCTCATTGGTTAAGTCTTTCCAATTTTACTTATTATTTAATTCATTTAAATCAGTGGCATCAAACTCATTTTCATTTTGGGGCCATGTCAAAA
This sequence comes from Girardinus metallicus, assembly GCA_903067095.1. Lineage (NCBI taxonomy): Eukaryota > Metazoa > Chordata > Actinopteri > Cyprinodontiformes > Poeciliidae > Girardinus > Girardinus metallicus. The sequence continues at coordinate 32,342 of CAEGAE010097114.1, forward strand.
ATCTGAATGTTCTTAAAGGGCCGGTTCTGCCAGAATCTATTGAGAAAACCAATTAAACTGCTAAAATATCAATAAATAGCTGTTCCTGCAGGGTTTTGGGATTGTTTTAGTGTATTTTGGAGTCAAATCTACAGACTTTGTGGTGAATATTAAGCAATGCTTGTAAGAATTTTTTACACTATTTGCGCTAATGTATGATGTTAAATGTGACCCTTTATCACCGTATCAGTTACAGATTCAATGTTTTTAATCAATTTTGAGAAAATTTGCAGTAAACCCAAGAAAAAATATGGAAATTTGTTGATTTTGTGTGAATTTTGCAGATTTGTGAAAAACTGGAAGGACTTATTGATGTAGTCTGGAGTCCAGAGGGCCACATAAAAAGCTACAGCAGGCCAGATTTGGCCCCCGGGCCTTGAGTTTGACACCTATGTTTTAAATGGTAGTCTACCAGTCTCTTCCACATCTTTCTGGTTTCCATTCTAAAGCTACAGTATGTAGCTTTTACAAAAATATGTTTTTACACTTTACACTGTCTGTGCGTCGTGACAGTACAATACGACACAGAAAATCTGTGAAAAGACCAAGCTCCGCCTGTTGTTATCAATATGAGCAAAACCATATCTACATTTTAAAATGTTTTTTGTGTGCAATATATAGACAGGTATTAGCATGGAGACTTTACAAACTGGATGTAGTCACCGTTAATTTTTCCTCCATCAGTTTGTCATCAACAATAAAAGCAAAAAGTTTGGGGAATTAAATGATGATAATTCATTTTAAGGACAGTTTGTGAGAAGTCTTTATCTGCTTTTCTTTTTTGCAGATAAGAGTGCAACACAGTGAACAAGAACCTCAGGAGAGGACAAGAGGATTGGGGGATGTTTGCTGTCAGACACATCTGTCTGCAGCGTGGGGAGGAGGGAGTGTGAGATACCACCTGCTCGTGCCATTTCCCCACTTCTTGACTCCATGTAAATAGGTTACAAATTCCTCACTTCTGGATCTGAGCATGCAAGGCCAATCTGAAAGTAGAGCCAAGAAAAATGGACCAGGTAAGTTTCCATTTTTGTTTCTGCCTTCATATATGTATATAGACAAGACAATAAATTTTCTCCCTTCCCCCATTGCTGCAGAGGCACACATACATTGATGCACACACACAGACACGGGTTGCTAGGCCCCCTGTTGCCTCATCTGTCAGCCCTTCAACCACACACACACACACACACAAATGCAAGATCTCAGGGGAGAGGGTCTCAGATGCAGATCATCAGTGTTATCAGGCGGCGGAGGGATTAGCATCCCCCTGCAGTGACCTACAGGTGTAGCCCTGGGTTAAAGCAGACAGTTATCTTTGCGAGCATCACCGGGTCCTGACCTCCGGCCCACTCCGAAAGCACCTCACACCAAAAACACAACAAAAAACCACAGATGGGAGGAGTTACACTGCACAACATAATGCTCTAAAGAGAATCTGAAACAGTAAGCAAACAAAATAATCATCATTATGGAGAACGTGCAGTTTTTACTATAAACCTTTATATTTCAGAATCAGAGGGTTTGCCTGAAGGTCTGCCGATTTCCCCCCTTTTATACTTTCAGGTTATAGAAAGCCCAAATGACAGGAGATTTTCTTTTCTACGCAGCAATAATAGAGTTACAATAATTCAATAGACTCTTTCGTAAATTGTAAAGGCCATGTCAGCAAGTTCCCTTCAGAGGCAAAAATCTCTCCATACATATCCACAAAGTCCCGTTCTGTGCTTTGATGGTGCCTGAACTTCTTTCAACACACTGCAGGAGAAACGCAGGGAACACCCTGGACCAGTCAAAAACCTCTAACTACCTTAAGATTAGGAACAGATAATTGTATCATTCATCTTTGTTGTGTGAAAAAATTATAATCATGCATAAAAATTGTGATTTATTGTGATAAATAAAACCTGCCGTTGACTATGTCTGTAAACACTCAAAACCGACATTGCTGGGATTACTTTTGAGAGACTTTTATTCCCCACCGTTATAACTACCAGTTTAGTTGGAAAAATAGTATAAAGTAATATTTTAAGTAATAGTTTGGTGTTTTCGTGTATGATGTAACTTAATCGCTGAAGTTGCCTCTTTAAAAGTGAGAAGATGTTCATTTTTCAAGTGATATTTGTGTTTGTGGAACACTGACTTCATGCAGTGACAGGTGTATTGTGAAAAAAAGATAGTCAGGGAAAGAACAGAGGAAATCTACACCTGCACAGGGAAACCTAACAAACATGCAGGAAACCCCCAGCTGAGACTAGAACAGGAAGCCTTCGTATTGTGAATCTGCAAAGCTTTCCAATGCCGCTTCTCTGAAATAAAATTATGTCGGCAATTCTGCCATATTCTCAAAATAACAAATTCTTACAGAACTCAATTGGTAAGGCAAGGGAAGGAATTGGTCTTATTTTATGATTATCAATCATATATTTCATTGCTAACACGAATGTGTTCCAGCAACTCTACTGACATGGGCTGGTTACCAGGATCAAGCTATGCCAAGTTGCCAATACATTACTGCACACTGCAGGTGAGCTGGCTGAAAGAAGCTCCCCACACTTTTACCCCAATTAGTAGATAGAAAACTTTGCCTGTTTGGAAAATTATGACTTGTGGAAAACATTGGACAGTAACATCACAAAAACTAAATGGGTTACACCCATCATTTTAGTATCTTATAGCTGTAGATGGCAAGTTGTCAGAAACACAGCTGACTGGATCCTGGTAAAATACGTAGATGGGTCAATTAATTAACCAGCTGGTATCAAATCAATATGTTTATATCACTCTGAAGAGAAGAACTGTAATAAGCTGAAATCCTTCACAATAATTTGCTGAAAACTAGTATTCAATTTAGTGTGTTTTTTTTTAAGTATATTTTTGTTAGGTTATTTAATATTTTATTATTTTTATTTTGATGCATAAGCTAAGTGCAATAACAAATATGTTACATAGTAAAGCTGTAAATCGTTCTGTATTTTATTTAACTTATTTTTCTGCCTAGATTCAATTAAAAATGATAGTGATAGCTCAACGTATGTGAAACTCATACAGTCTCATGCCGAAATTAATTAGATTATAGTTAGAAAATACCCAGAATGTGAGAATAAATGATTTCAGCAGGGTCATTTTTACGATTTACTTTTAAAGGCTTTGATCCCTTTCTTACATTTCATCTTTTCCGGGTGCGTTTTCATACCTTACCCACGTAATGTAGTGCATGCTGGTGCCATCACCTGAGAAAAAGATGGCGTGATGCACAGATGAAGTCAAAACAACGTGAAGATCGAGGCAGACAACCAAAAGGGCCTTTGGTGGTTGACGTTCATGTTTTGTTTGCTGTAATATCATTTGAACCTGACTTGTGTTGTTGCCTCCCGTCGGACTCCTCGCATTCTGTTGACATTTTGCTGTTATTTGTACGCCGCAAAGTGGTCCATTTTCCACGCATCAAAAGTGCTTTTACGCGCATGTGTCAGGATGTCTTTGGTGCTTACCTTCAGCTCCTGTCAGGCAGCGAGAGCAGGGCCTCTGCTCCGGAGCAGAGGGGGGAAAAGGCTGCTTTGTGCCCGAAGCGTTTTTTAGCGAAGGCGAGAGAACGCGGCTCAAAGGCTGTCAGTGCACACGCAAATACACATCAATATACATACTGCAACGAGCGTTTTTTTCCCCCTCATCTGCACTCCCGGAAAGAAACAAGTGAAGTCCGCCTTGCGTGCGCACAAGCATGCTGTATGCTCATTACATGAGGTTCTGTGGCCTTGTTTGTCTGTCTTAAAGGCTGCAGAAGCGTGAGGGTGGTGAAAGAAGTTCTGATGAAAGCATGTAAAGTCTGGACTCGGGTCCAGATAAAAGGAAAACAGCCCACACTGTAAAACAATGCATCTGCAGCTGGAATTGAGTTACAAATGACATTTCTGTTTATGAAGCAACAGTTGTGAAAGGATCTTTCCATCAGAAGGCAAATGCGATCTACCCTTTATTTCTGCAGAGGATAACATGATCAAGGAATTTTCAAATATAAGGAATCTTCTCACTTCGGGCCTTCAGGAGGGTTAGCGTAAATCTATTGCAGGAAAGCTAAACTTCTGACGTGGAGAAAGCCAATCACATTGTAAGATTTGTTTTGAAAATTAAGGACAAAGTTTAATTTTGTGTCGTGGTCGGTGAAATCTCAGTTTGGTGGATCATGAAGAAATGTTTATGATTGAGCTTATAGCTAAGTTGATGCAATTCTTTGAGGTAATCATATGACATGATTACAGAAAACCCCCGAGGTAAAAACATTCAGACTTGGAGGTTTGATTTACTCGTATGATCTTGGGATGTTTACTGACACCATCTTGGATTTGTGTAAAAACAAGTGATGCTCAATACAGATTCTCCACTAATCCAATAATATTCCAGAGTTTGCAATCAGATTGATTAGCTCCTGTCATCTTCACAAGTTATCATTCATACTGTGATAATGGCATTATAAAGCATCTGAATTAATAACACAAAGAAGTGTCTGCTGTTAAGTTATTGTATTCATATACATGATATGCATACAGTGCTGTGAAGAAATGTTGCAACCTTACAGATGTACTCCTGTTTGTGCTTCTTTTATCACATTTCAGTGTTTCAGATGATGAAAACAAAATGTTTTTATTTTTTTATTTCTTCATTTTAATTTAGCCTTTACTTAAGTTACCATTGTTCAGCTTTTTTCATTGTGACAATTAGTATGCATTTAACCAATATTTACTATGAGACCGTTTAGTGAATATAGCTCACTAAATCATCATAGACAGTACAGTTTTAAAAACGAGAAGCTTAGTCACTGGGCATAACAGTGCGAAAGAAAATAAAGAAAAAAAAAAACTTCTAAAAATTCACACATTGTGCAATGAAATCTCTACAAAAAAAGCACTGATGTAAAGTTTGTATAGATAATAGTTATTAGGGCTGTTAATAACTAATAACTATTATCTATAACACCACAATGTTTCTTAACTTGAAACTGAAACATGGTAACATTGACCAAACACATGTTTTTGGTTCTTTGTTGTCATTTCATTGTGCTTCTGTCAGCTCTCATTTTGGGATTAAAGCTGTAGAATAACATGTCACAGCACATTATTCTGAAAAGGATCATTCTCTCTATTCTACTAAAAACATCTCTTTTTTTTTGTCCGGAGGCAGCAGCTGTGCGAATATCATTTCTTACACGAATTAACTTTAAGCAAATGTACAAAAAATAAAAAATAAAAAAATAATAATAATAATAAATAATGTATGTTTATTAGAAAAAGCAATATATTATGCTTGTATACATTTCCTTTGATTTGTTTTAGGATTTTAGCCATTAAGTAATTACAAGCAGACTATCATCATCCGAGCGCAGTGTTACGTATCCAAACTTAAAGAGCGGTTTACTCTCCTCGTTCTACATAACATACGCCTTGTCTGAGGAATTCTGGATCTCAACTTTTCCTTCCCTGCAAATGACAGCAGTGTACCCTGGTGTGTTGGAGGCTGCCAACCACTAAGCAGTCCTGGCATTCTTCAGACAGGCCAGACTTGTGGTTGTTGTTTTGCTCAGTCTTTGGCTGCAGGCTATATGCAGTATACAGACAGCTAGCCTGTTCCCACACAAGGGTTCAGTGCTAAAGGTGTTCAGTCCAATACTCAACTTTGGGTACTATTTGCCAGGAAAGATCGGGTGGGCAAATCTGAGCAGAAGAAGCAGAAAGGAGGAGCTGAGAAATAGAGATCCGTCTCAAATAAGTGTGTGTTGGTTCAGAGTAATTAAGAGGAGCAGAAAAGAATACAAATTATGTGGAAATTGTAGAAAAGAAGTAAAAAAATATTAAGAGGATAGTAGCTAGATATTTTTTTGTTGTTGTTGTTTTTTCAACCATTTTCTTTCCTGTTAATCTTTCAGTCATTTGGTTTGAGCTGTCCAAAATGTCTTACCACAAACTCATATTGTCTCAAGTCATTTTTCACAAAAAGGAGAATTCTGAGCTATGTTTGGGTTCCTTGGCGAGCCGCGGGCCAGCGTGACTCAACTTAACCATCCCTTGTCGTGCTGTTTCAATTAGACAAGACATAGAAGCTGGAGGACTCTCTACAATTCAGTGTTTTTCAGAAGCAGTGTACTGTTTCACTACTTAAACACTATGTCTGCTCTTATTCTGGCATTCTCACAAAACCATGGGAAGATAAAATGTGAAAATGTTTCTTCACTCGACTCACTCAATGTGATACAGTAACGTGTTTTAGAAGAAAACGCCTCTTCAGCTTTGTACGAAAGCTATAAATTAACTTAAGGTGATCGTCTGATTCTACTTTAGTCTTTTTATTTTCTGAATAATGAACGCACCACACATAAGAGCAAAAAGATTGCGTTGACAACAACAGTCTTTGGTGAGGAAGTTGCTATTGCGTGAAGAACGCTAGGTTGTTTTCGGTGTCAGTGAAATGCCGGAAAATGAAATCAGAGGAAAGGGGGAAAATGCTTGTAGAAAGAAAACTATGTTTTTCATAGAGGCATGTTGGCTTCTTCTTCAGGCTGCACCTTCAAAATGTAGTGAGTTACGGATGAGAAAAATGTCGATTTGTTGCACACGTCACAGTGAAGGGGATACTTACTGATGTTTAAAGTGAGAACTGATTTTCATTGTAATTGCACTAGAAACTATATGAGATTCTAAAGCAAGTTGAATTTGATTTTTGCTTTGGTTTAGACAATAATGGAGAAACTGTGTTTATCTGTGGAGCTGTGTAGTAACACCACCTGCTCTCTCATGCTCACACGGTGGGACTACGGGCCTTATGTAAACAATTAATATTTATCCAACAGAGACTACTTAGTGCTCTTTTTTAGTCGCAAAAAATAACTATAAAAAACTTAATACAAATGATTTTTAAACTCAAATATTAAGTTAGGATTTGAAAAAAATTGAGAATTTTGAGATATAATGCTGTGCATTTTGAGGTCAGATGTTCCCGGTCTATGTTCTGCATACATAAAACATGTCAAACACTTTTTGGAGTTGGATTTTATTCATACTTATAGCATCTATCCCATAATCGGTTTTAATATTGGTAGATTTGTAATGAGTCAGTCCTGTAACATGAGGCTGCTTTTCAGAAGGTCAGTTTGTTATTTTACTGTAAAACATTTTATTGTGAAGACACAAACATAATTTATTTTCCTTGGAAGTACAAAAAAAATATTTTATTTGTAATTGTGCTTTAAGAAAAATCTAAATTGGCTGAAATTGGTGTCGACAAATCAGAGCTCTGTTGTATTTTGGACAAGGAAAATCTCTGAGTGTTGCATCTCAAGCAAAAATACTCCACAAATATCCTTTTAACAAGTGTCAAATATTTATAAAACTAATGATCTCTCTGATTCGTGTAATATGAGCCATTTTATTCACTTCCTATGCTTGTATGTCCTGCTGTGGTCCGACTCCCTCCTGGTCTGAGTATTTGGTCATTTTGCTCAGGCATACCAAAGTCTCTCCAGCCCTAACCTGTTCATATATGCACTTTTAATTGAGTGATAATGAAGTGAGCTTGTCCAAGATGAGGTTAACAGGAGTGTATTAATTTGAATAGGACCCTCTGGATTAGCCCTGGCTCGGTTCATGCAAGAATCAAGACCATTTGGTATTTTGTAATGGACCACAGGGCAACATAAGGGTGATTAGCATGAGATTTAGACCCATAGTTTATGTAAGTCTTGAATCCAAAGCAGTTTGTCCACCTTGATACGAACTTCACCAGACAAACAAGCAAGAAGTTACTACTAATAACCACAGGGCAAATTAAAAATCTATATCACTGAATCGTGATGTAGATTTTTATCTTTCTTTTTATTTCTTCAGCCGTCTGTCCATCGCCCTTTCTGTCCCTGTCCTCAGCCATTGTTGTTATCAAATGATACAGTTGCTCAAGCGCAGCATTTGAATCCTAAGGACCTCTGGGAGCGGATTTGTCTCCACCAAGCCCCTTCTAACGGGGATTAAGAGGATTAAAAACCATAAAATGACCCCAGCTCAAGGTCCCCAGAGCCAGGCCCTGCTCGGCTCAGACGAGCCCAGCCAGGAACGGAGCCCTGGCTCTAGGCCGTCTTTACCAACGGCCCCTTAAAGCTTTCTGTTAGCATGACAAAGGAGCGCGTCCGTCCCATGATCAGCCGAGGAGACGGCACAATGGAGTGGCTGCTTTCTCTCCAGCTAATTTTCATGGAGACAAACAGCATTACACTTGGCAGTGACATTGTTCTAAACTCCAACACGGAGCCCCTCTTTCTCTGCGGAGCTCAAGGTGTCAAATTAATTATTTAAATCTGATTTGGATTTCCAGCGAGGGATCCCTCCAAGGCCTTCCTTGCAGCCAGAAGGTCTGGGATCTGCATTCGTTTGGTTAATTAGACCTGAAACCGAGCTTTGATCTCAACCAAAATCGGGAAAAAAGAGCTAAACTTCCAGAATGCATTATTTCAGCCTAAACCTATTTCTTCTTTATAAATCTTTCCAATTCATTTTCATCCCCTTTAAAATACTGTGAACACAGATGTGTTTCTGTCACCCTTGGTGTTTGGGAGCGAATTAGAGTGCTCGTTCAGTCACTGCTTTTGGGGTTAAGGATTTTGCAGTTAACCAGCTTCATAAGGTCAATGATGAAGGTAATTGAAGGCCACTTTAATCCACTCAGCAGGCATGACAGAACCATTTACTCACATCGCCCCACATAGACGATACAGTTGGACTCACATGAAAGAAAAAAGTACATGGATAGGTAGAGAGAACACGACAGCTCAGGCCGGGGTGGTCTTTCTCTCACAATCCCATTTAAAAATAAAAAAAAGAAATCTGAATGGAAAACGGTTAAATGTAACAAAGCTTGGAGTGTTTACACATCAATTCAACATAGATTGCACAATAATAGCAGAAAGAAGCGATGAAGGCTGCTCTTTGAGAGGTTCAAGTTGAGATGAAGTCCTGCAGGCGGCGTCATTCAAGCTCAACTAACAATGAAGCCCAGCAGCATGCGCTGGAGCTGGTAGATGTAAAAATATATAACGGGGGTGTGTATCATGGCGTCTCAGTTGCTGACTGGGTTTAAGTTCTATCAGATATGTTTAATAATATGAACGTGAGGACGGGTCACATGGGGAGTGGGTGTGAGAGACAGGACAGCCACTAAGACATGCATTAAGCTCCCCGCTGTCGCTGTCAGAGATATATCTTCAGACAGCCCTCTCCACTGGATTCCATGTCATTCCTCTTTGAACGGCCAAATTGACAAGTTTATGCATAATTGAGGTTTGTATTACGAGAAAGAGAATGAGGGGAGCGTTTTCTTTTTCTTTTTTTTTTCCTTCTCTCTTGTTGAAAGAAGGATGAGCAGAAGGCTAAAAGCAGGATTGGGGAAGGGTGCGGGTGGCGCGTGAGGGGGTAACCTCTTTTCTGGTCCGGAGGATGGAAGAAGGTGAACTGGAAGTTTCTCAAAGAAATGCAAAGCCTAAAGCGTGGAGGTGGAGCCCAGTGTAGCAAGGCTTACCTACTAGATGAACTCTGCAGGATTCTCTCACACAACCCAGACGGCTCACAGAGCACACCCAAATGGATCCAAATAAACTTTGGTCTCCTGTCTATGTTGATCATTAAAGCTGCAGTTTAAAACCTTTACAAATGTTTTCTGAAACTGTCACAATGTCATCAGACTGTGTAATATGAGACAGATAATATGTGAAAAAAAAATCAAGCTCCTCCACTTCCTCTCAGTGCTGCTATTGCCGTCTGAAAACATGCACTGATGAAACAACCAATCAGAGGCAGAAGGAAGGTCTTAGCACAGCCAATCAACCTCACGTATGTGCTGCTCAGAAAAACACCTTACCGTTCAAAGAAAACTGTATATCCACCATTATCGGTGGCTATGCTAACTATCCTTAGCATTTATGGCCGGCTGTGTTGTTGTGAACCAGCTGTAACGTAACAGAGAGCACAGGGCGAGCGTACGAGGAGTGTATACACAAGAGTGATTGACAGCACTAAAACTCTCCTCTGTTTAGGGTAGGGTGGAATGATGATATAACCAGCAGCTTTCCATTGAATTTTACAAATTAGGACTGAGCGAATATGTTTAAGTTTTTTGCAAGTTTTCTCTTACCCACATGTGATCAAAATTAAGCTCAAATACATGCAAACACCCCACTAACATCTGGTTAAATGCCATCAAGTTTCAGAGAAACCATATCCTTTCTGTAGCCATCACCAACGCTCCGACAAGGCATCAGGTGGTGCAGTGGTTTAGAGCGGGCGTCTCGAGTTCCCGTTGTTGGTTCCTTTGCCGCAAGTTTTTCCCACTTAACCTTAAGATCAGTCACTACTGCTAAATTATTATCCGCAATATAAGCATGTGGATACAGAGGCACCTTGCCAGCTCATCCTGCATAGCTACTGAGGTGGATGTTTTAAGTGAGGTCCAGTGTTGAGTCAAAAGAGTAAGGTCCGGGTTTGTATGAAGTCTGAAATGGTCAGGTCAAAGTCTGTATCTCAATCTAAAAGAGGATCTATGGCAAGACTTGACATTAGATATGAACAAGCGGGACAGATACTGAACTAAATGGTAAACAAGAATGGGCATACAAAAGTGTCTACCTGTAATTGCAGCCAAAATGTTCCTACAATGTTTTTAAAAAAAAAAAAAAAAAGTATTATTTTATTTTCACTAAACAATATATTACGACATGTTGGCTTATCACATTAAATTTCAATAAAATACTTTGCACATGTTATGTGATGAAATGTGAGAAAATATTTAATTTAACAAAGTAATAGCAACATTAGGTAAAAGGTCTGGTAAATGTATTGTTGAACGGCTGCCCGTAAAACACCAACAACCACACAAAACTTTAAATAAAATATATATTTTTAAAACACAGACGTTATAAAAATTTCCACGGAAGCGTCCGTTTCAGTCATTCTGTCGCCTCCTGCATGAGGCCAATTTATTTCGCTCCTCTTGCACCATTTCTCAGATGTAGATCAAACTTGTGTCTCAAATGTGTCTCATTCTAATATCCAATTATTTATAAGCGATCGCCCCGAACCCAAAAAATGTGCCCGTGAACACACACACAGACCCATTCCTATTCCCACAGACATACTTAGATTGACACAAACGTAATGACAGTGAGTGAAATAATCACACGCCTCGCCTGTAGCACCGAGGGCTTGAAGTTGACCCCCTGCCCTAAAACACACACACACACTTTAACGTCCATAAGTACACACAAGCAGCAGGGTCCTCTTCTCAGGCCCATGCGACCAGCCCTCAATGAATACAAAGGATTGTGGGGATTAGGCAGACATTTGGTCGGGCATTGTTCTGGCCGGCTAAATGAGGTTTGGCCGGTGGCAGCCGGCACGGGGGCCGGGTTCTGCGTGAGGCTAAAGCGGAGACAGCGGCCGCCCCTCGGAGGAAGAGTTCTAATTACCTCTTCCTGAGAGAGATGACAGCTATGGCCTCTGCATCCCTGAATCTTGGACATTAGCAACTGAATAGAGAGCTTTCATACTGTATATCATTTTAATCTTTCATGCTCAGATCCAGCAGATGGCTTATTACCAGCCTGGGTGAGGAGGCAGTGAGGGAGACAAATGGCCCATGTCTCTTTTAAGAAGGGATGCCGGGGAAATGGCATTCATATAGGCCAAGAGCAGCGGATAATTGTATATCTGGCTGTTTTGGAGGTGCAGCACTGCTCACACGCTGCTAGCCTATAAATCATAAAACTATTAATCTTGGACAAATCCCACTCGGAAGGCCTGACGGTGAGATGGGGAGGTGGGGAAGGATGTGGGGAGCGTGTTTGGTGAAATGAGATTCACCAAAAACACGAAGAATTTCAATATGACATGCATGTTAAGTCGTCAGACATTCTTGTGCAGCCGAATACATTTTCATGTGTTTACATGGCTTTCTCCTGCACTAAACAAAGCCATAAAAACACAGGGTATATTAAAAGATCCAATTATACTATCAGAGAGTAGCTTTATTATTCATAAATAAATGAAATAATCTTAAGAGGGTTTGCAGCCCTTTAACATTTTGTTGCGTTAACAAGCTTTAATGTGTTTAAATTGAATTTTATTTTAGACTAAGTCAAGACTGGCACAGTGTGGAGTACTCATGTTTTCAACCCCCCTTACATAAAAGTTTAAACATAAAGCTGTGAGACTTTTGTGTAATTTCATTGCCAGCTTTAAAACTTTTTTCCCCCACAATTCTTTGCAAAAAGCCCAAAACCATTCAATTGCAGCTCTGTCTGTGTGTTTAGTGTCGTAGTCCAGCTGGAGGGGGAACCTCTGCCCCAGCCTCTTCTGCAACCTCCAACAAGTTTTCTTCCAGGTTCGCCCCTTTTATTAGCTCCATCCATCTTCCCATCAGCTCTGATCAGGTTCCCTCTCCCTGCTGAAGAAAATCGTCTCCACAGCATGATGTTGCCACCACATTTCATTTTTGGAGATGATGCAGTGATCATTTCAAATGAAGAACATTTCAAGATGAGGCAGATATTTTTATTGTTGCAAAAAAAAAAAAAAAAAATTACAAAATAAAAAAGTATTGAAAGTCTTCCACATCGCAATTGCCACCTTCTATTGGTCGGTAACGTAAAACCTCAATACAATGCATTCTTGTTTGTGGTTGTAATGGAAGATGAAATGGAAAAGTTAGGTCGGTATATTTTTTTCAAGTCAGATTTTCTCTTTACTTTCTGTCTTTTATGCATTCAGATCGACCCATTGACTTGTGTCGTTTCGGTTCTTTATTGCTCGTTTCTGAGAAACAGAACTTTTCAGACATCGCCAGGACAAGCCCAAAGTATAAATCATCGAATGGTGGCCAGAAGAAGAGAATCCACAAAGTAATAAAAGTCTTGAAGAGCCAAGTTTTCTATTATTTGAAGAGGTGTGTGTGAGAGGACGTCGAACATCTGACTTTTATTACATTTTAATATACTTTGCATTTAGAGAGCCCACTACCTCTCCCACACTCTCACACATCCATCCATCCTTTACTCTCCAGCCGGCTGTCCCCCTTATTGATATTGCCCATCCAAAAAGAAACAATACAATTTCATCTCCCGCTCTGACAATGATGCATGAGCCTGATGGAAAACACTTTTCAGGTGTTGTCATTATAAAGCCAGTTTTTTTTTTTTTTTTTTAACCCTCTTTTTCTTTCTGAAGCCCCGTGTGAAAGAAATACAAAAGACAGGACCCAAAGTGTAGGACTCTAATAGCTCTGAAGCTTTTCATTGGCGTGTGTGGAGCCATGGCTGCTGGATTGTCTCCTTTTCAATTACCTGATCTTTTCAACTCGGTGTAAAATGAAAAACGTGCGGTGCAGTAGGGAGCCCTGGACCAAAAGGACCTTCACTGGCCGCCCACTTTTAGTCCCCCCTCCACTTCTCCCTCTCCAATTATTTCTCACATCTTCAGACCTGTACAACCTAAGTGTTTCCTTTAAAAATGTTTACCTTCTGTTAAAAATTAACTTTTGACAGCAATCACCCACCTTTGCCAAGCTAATTTAGCGCTGATATTAAACACTAGTCCCAGATATGCTAACCTTTTGTGGATGTCTGAACATTTTGATTAATGGTTTCATTCATTTGCTATGACTCGTTCTGGCTTGAGCATCAGCTGGAGCACCTCTGGTGTCTGACGTCACTCTTCTTGTCCAGCTGCATTGTTGAAGACAATTTGCAGATCAGTGTTTGTTAAGACAAGACGTTTTGATACTTTTAAGTGACAAATATCTGGCAATTAAAACCTGGTTTATAGTAAAGTATTTGACAAATGACTCATGTAACGTGGAAACAAACGCTCACTTTAGCTCATCCTGATTGTTTCCTGATGTAAAGTTGCTTAATGCTGTAAAAGGAACAGTCCGACATGGTATTAATTTGTTGAAATATTGTAGATTTAAAAAGTAGCTCCACATTTATTGACATAGCTGGTGAAGAAGTGTTTCATTTAAAACATTTTAGTGCACTGTTGTAATTTCACATTAAGCATTCTTTAAAAAAAAAAACCAACCCTTCAATTTCAGCACATTAATTCAATGGGAACATAATCACATTTGAAGAAAAGTATTTTGTATGTCAAATCATTTGTAGCACCATTTTTGACACCACTTATGTTAACACTTTGCACAACTCCCTTCGGTCAATGTGACAGTCCTTATAATCCCACAGCATTTCACATGGTGGGAGTATATTGAAAGGGAGAATGACTCGTCCTTTTCTTTTAGTGCAATTACATCATCCAAAGTATTGGATGCTTTCTTTTGCACTCTACTTTTGTACAGAGATGAAGGTTGACTTAGTTATGTGTTTTTGACCTTTGCCTTGTTGAAAGAACCACTGATTATCCATTTTCAGTATTCTGGAGGAAGACGCCAGATATTATTTAAAATTTCCTGATATTTAAAGACTCATGAATTCCTTTGGAAGAAAAGCACACACACACCATGCTTAGTTGGGAACATGAGGTGTTTTGCCATTTCATGGTTTCATCATTTTGTTTTACACCAGACATGTCTGGACAAACTCTGTGCAAATTCCCAGGTAAACGTCAATTAGCATTTAGCAAACCCCCTAAGTTTACATTTGTGATGGTAAGACAGGAAAGGGTTTTTTTTTTTTTTTTTTTTTTGTGTACCGTGAACACAACTAGTTACCATTTAGATTGTGTCAAATGCTTGCAACAGAGACTTTACCGCCCTTAACTGCAGTTGGTGCGCCAATTGTCATGTTAATTAGGACTTTTCTGTCTATTAAATAAATGTATTTAGACAAAGAGGTTGGATTTTCCTAAATGCTTTTGTGAGATTATGCAGCTTCCAGATTAACCTTTTTTTTTTATTTATAAGGAGCGACTTTGACATTATTTATGATATTTAAAAATCAATAGTACACAAACTCGCTCCCTTTCTTGGGTTTGAGTTTTATAAAGCAGGAAATCAAACCACAACACAAGGTGTGTTTTGTGGTTAGTATAAGCCATGTATGAGGCAATACCACAGCATAGCATTTGCTCAACAAACATCTGGCATCAGACAAAAAAGGCAAATGTTTGTCAAAATGTGCCCTTTTTTATCGTTTATCGTCAACAACTACAAAAATCATATCCTTTCGTTAAAAAAAGAAAAAAAAAAGTACAACAGCATGCAAGAGAAAAGCTGCGTTTTTACACCTGCAATCCACCACCAAAGCAGCTGCATGCTGATTGAGGCCAAAAAAGTAAGCAGTGTCCTTTGATTTTGAACAGAAAAACAAAACTGCAAGAGTAAGAGCCCCGCTCCCTGTCATGTCACTGTTCCCTTCAGAAACGGCAGAAAGACTCCAGTTTTCAAAGTCACATGCAACCGCAACTGTATAGTCTTTCAACTGCGGATTGAGTTCAAAACCTTGCGGCTCCTTCGATTGCGGCAAAGTGAATTTACTACGCAGGCAGATGTGAGGGGAAAGCAGCTCGGCCTACTCTCTGTGGAGCTGCCAAAGTTTGATGAAAAAAAAAAAAAAAAAGTAGAAAGAAAATTCAGCTTCCTTGCAATAAATAGCAACATCTGATAAATATGGTACAATCATTATTTTGTTTATGAATTTCTAACGACTCCTCCAATAGCCTTGTTGTATCTCACAATAAAAAACAAGGGGTTCTACTTTGAACAAAACAAAACAGACCAGGGAATAAAAAAATAATTTAAAAATCTGCCATTTTTGCATACTGATCATTTTTTGCTTTTATTTCTTCCTGGGTGATGTCTTCACTTTCCATTTCTCAAGCCAATTTAATTTCAAATAAGCCTATTTATTTTTATTAAACACAACCCCTTATGAATATGTATTACTATTCAACTTGAACTCCAGCAAATAACATTTAGACGGCAAACAGAAACGTGCAGCTTTCTGAAAAAAAAAATTAAAAATAAAAAAAAATTCCTTTTAAAAACCTCTACTCTTCTCTGTGCTATTAAGACACGGGCTTGACAATGTGTCCTAAAATTATTGTTGTGATATACGTTGGACTTGTGACAGTATCTCCTGTATCTACACTTTTATAACAGCATTTAACAACTTACGCATATATTCAGAATTTTCATCAAATGTACTACAGAGTGGAGAAGGACAATATGGCACAATTGTATCACAATATATTTTTCTTTCTTTTTTCAATTTCCATGACACAGTTTCAAATAACTGTATCTAAGAAAGCATTGCTTAATACAAAATAAAAGAGCAAATTGAAACAAACATCATTAATAACCAATAACATGTACTGATTCTGGAAAACATGTACAGGGCTTCACTTTTTCCACATTTTGTTATTTTACAGCCTTACTATTAAATTAATCTCTCTCCTCAAAATTCCACACACACACACACACGCCCACACGCCATCATGACAATGTGGAAAAAAGTTGGTTTCTTTTTTAAGCAAAGTATTCACAGACTTTACTTAATGCTTTGTTGATCCACCTTTGGCAGTAGTTACAGACGCAAGTCTTCTTTGAATACAAAGCCACAAGCTTAGTTTACCTACCTTTGATCACTTTGGCTCATTCTTGTCTGCAGTTCTTCTCAAGCTCCATGAGGTCGGATGGAGATGTCTGTTTGCAATTTCAGATCTCTCCAGAAATGTTCAAAGGGATTCAAGTCTAGACTCTGGCTTGGCTACTCCAGAACATGCACAGAGAGGCTCTGAAGCTTTTAAGATCTCAGCTATGACATTTGGGTTGTTGTCCTGTTGACAAATGAACCGTCACCCCAATCTGAGGTCAAGATGCTCTGGCGCAGGCTTTCCTCCACAGTGTCTCTGCACATTGCTGTGTTCATCTTTCCCTCCATCCAACCTAGTCTGCCTGTTGCTGCTGCTGCATAACATCCTCATAGCATGACGCTGCCACCGCCATGCTTCACTGTAAGGATAGTGGAGTTTTCTCCAAGCATAGTGTCTGACAATTGCACCAAACTGTTCAATCTTTGTCTCATCAGATGAGAGAATTTAGTTTCTTGTGGTCTGAGAGTCTTTCATGTGCCTTTTGTTCAGCTCCTCCAGATGGGCTGCCATGTGCCTTTTATTAAGGAATGGCTTTCCTCTGGCCACTCCACCACACAGGCCTAAGTGGTGCAGAGCTGATTGTTCTTCTGGAAGCTTCTCTACTCTCCATCAAGAAACTTTGGAGCTCTGACGGAGTCACCATCAGGTCCTTAGTCACCTCCCTGACTTTCTCCACTGATTACAGTTTAGACAGCCAGCCAGCCCTAGGAAGAGTCCTGCTGGTTCTAAACTTCTTCCATTCACTAATGATGGAGTCCACTGAGCTCACCGGGAGCTTCAAAGCAGCAGAAATGGATCCTTCCCTCGATTTGTGCCTCTAGACAATCCTGTATCTGAGGTCTACAGGCAATTCCTTTGATTTCATGCTTGGTGTTTGAGCTTTGACCTGCACTGTAAACTGAACTAACCACAGATTGACTCCATTTAAGTTGTAGATGCACATCAGTGATCATCAGTGGAGACAGCTTAATTTTGAGATTCATTGGCAAAGGCTATGAATACCTATGTAAATGTGATTTCTTGGTTTTCTACTTTCAATAACATTTTTCAAAACATCAAAAAAAAATAAAAAATCCACATTGACATAATGAGGAGATTAATTTGAGACAATTTGGAATAAGGCTGTAACGTAACAAAATGTGGAAAAATGGAGTCACTGTGAATACTTTTCGAATGCACTGTGTTTTAAAGATTTGCCAGTATCATGGCTCAAAGCCAGGAAAGAGTTGACGAAAAAATCCCAAGTTGCTCTGTTTGCAACGCAGCAGTTTTTAGAGTGCAAGAACCTGGGCATTTTTCTTGTATCCAGCATCTTTCCTCTTGTAGTGATTTGTCTAACAAATCAGCCAGCACATGAGCTAGTTATTCAGATCACAGTGTGTGAAGGTAACCTACTACTGTGCTGCTTTGAGGAGATCTAAAGGACACAAAAGCATGGAGCTGGCTGTTGTCCTTGCTGGCTGAGATGCATGTTTGAGTTTTCAGACTCCTGTGGGCAAATCATTAGAAGAGCTGCAACATAGGATGTGGGACGTCTCTGGAATTGGTGACGACTCTGAAACAGAGCAGGATCGCAGAAACTTTGGCAGATGGGAACAGACAGAAGAAGAGAGCGAGGCACGACTCATTAACGCCATCCCAGAGGTGAGGGGATGGAAGGGGGCAGGGCAGGGGTCCCACTGGTCTTTCTCATTTGTGACTGGGTCTGCACAGGGATTGAAGGGGAACAGCTGGAGCAGGGTTCGACTTCTGTGACCCTCTAATCATTAGGCCGCAGAAGCGCTCAATTACAGTCAAACAGGAGGAACACAGAACAATAACACCCTTTAAAGCCATTGGGCGACTTTAGCAGCACGCTGCCTCACACACAACCCCTAATCAAACAAACACACCTTGCTCTTATCTGCCGCCACGCGTCTGCCAATCAAGCCACAGTTTGAAGACACAATCAAAAGTTGGTTTCAAGGCTTGTTTCACAGTGGAAACTATGCGAGGGATATTTTTTGTTGTTGTTTTAACTAAAACAGACACACATCTATATGTATTTGAATGAAAAAGCAGGCTGGGTTTGAAAGCAAACAGCATGTGTTGTTGGTGGAAGGCTGCGTCAGTAAAGCCTTTACAGGCGATCATGAGACGGAAAGAGGACCGCATGTTACCAAAAGCATTGAGCAGGTGTTCTAATAATTGTCCTCAGATCAACTGACAACTGTTGCTCCCAAAGCATTGCCGCCTATGAACTGAACGCCGAGTGTCCTTTTTAAGTATTTCAGCCATCACCGCCCGCTCGGTCTCGCTGTCTCTACAGCTGACGGCTGCCAGTGACAGAAACCTGTGAGTAACATAATATAACAGCCTGCTATAAACCCAGCACCTGGCACTACGCTTCTCACAGGTGAGACACGATCACGGCCAGGGCAGCTACGTGCATCCGAAGGCTGCCGCTCACCGGTGAGTGCCAACTCCTCCATTATTTAAAGCTCCTGCCTCCACCCCCCGCTTCGTGCACTGACAGCACCGTACACAGCCTCCATAATTGCATCCGACTGAGTCGTGCCAACCGTCCCATTTGACACGGGCCCAGACTGAGACCTCTCACACAGCTCCCCTGAGGTCAAGGGGTCGACTGATGCAGACAGACACGCACAAAACCGTCCCCAGAGCACGACCAGGTGATGTGGAGATGATACCGAATGAGAAAATAGAGACGGGCAGTCAGTCAGACGGAAGGGAGAGGGGAGGAAAGGAGAGAAGAGCGATCATGAGGTCGGAGGGGCCGGCAGTGATTGATTGGATACATCACCAGGTAGCTATTTTGGGTTTTAATCAACCTTCTAAACACACAGAAATGTAAGCAGATATACGCACACATGGGGAATTACGGGAGTTAAGACATGGCTTACACAGCAGAGGATAAAGACTTTCGTTTTAGGTCAAGGTCCAGACATCACAGCACAACATGTTTTGAGAAATATCTGGAGTAAAGTTGAGCTACGGTAAATTATCTTAAAGTTTATAGATAAATCACTCACAACTTCCTAAAATCAATGTGTTGACTTCCTCTCCCCTATGATATGATGCTCTCAAAGCTTAACAGTGTATAAATATCATGATTTCATGGCATGCATGCACAAAATTCATTATAAAAATCTACACTGTGATCTAAATTGTTCTCATTTACAACTTTAAAAAAAAACAAACACAATTATTCCTACTACTGCAAAGTGTCTTGATCACTGAGGTTGTCCATGACATTTATTTTTGTTGTAATATTCATTGACAGTCATTATTTGAAATGACTGTCAGCACTTTGAGGCACCGAGGACAACGATTTACGAATAACATTTTTCAGTTGAATATATTTAGGAAAAAGACTTCGGTCACAAGTAATGAGATAAAAATTAAGTTAGTGTGAGCTAAAAAAAAAAAAAAAAAAAGCAGATTAGATTTTTTTTTTTAAATGGATGAAGACAATGGAACTGTCTTTTTAAAAATATATTTACCTTAATTACAGTGGGTGCCACTTCTTTAGTTTGAACACAAATTTCCGGATAAGCTGACTTTTTGATAAATAACAATAGAGCGGCAAAATAGGTAAGGAGGGAAGGAGCAAATCATCTCTTTTCCACTCAGTGAATGAAAAGGAATGGAAAAACAAAACTAAACTTTTTCTGTCATCCTTTTGAACGCAGTTTGAGCCAAAGGAACAAGGTTACAAGTGGCATCTAAGGTTTGTGTACTTTGTTACATATTATATGTGATAAAATAAAGGAAATTCATCCTATTTATATAATTTCATGTGTTTGTCTTTCTTTTTTTGCATTTTGGTCTAAAAGAGACGTCTGCGTGGGACACTGTCGTCCCGTTTACTCAAAAATGCATGAATGCATGTGCAAGAAGTATGTTCAGATCCTTGTTTTTATTGTTTCTATGTAAATTTACATGACTAGGTTAAATGTAAATAGAAAGCATGAGGCCAAAGCATTAAGCAGAAAGTTAATGGGCTATACCTTCACTGGTTATACCTGGACAGTGGTAATTGGAAACTTCAGCATTTGCAGAGGTAGTACTTGTTTGAGAACCTCTGCTCTAATCAATCTGTGTGAAACAAACAGCTTGAAAAAAGTATTTGTCTGAAAGGAAACTATCATTGGTATGTGATGTGATAACAGTAAAGCACATTGCTTCACTCCTGTCTAAGAACATTGCAAGAGAAAAAGTGTGCGGACATCAGGAACTACTTATAACAATTTGCCTAAATCTTAAAAATCACCTAGAACTTATCGTCACTTCCCCAGAAGTAGATGGTTAAGCAGAATCAAATAAACTATAA
This sequence comes from Girardinus metallicus, assembly GCA_903067095.1. Classification (NCBI taxonomy): domain Eukaryota; kingdom Metazoa; phylum Chordata; class Actinopteri; order Cyprinodontiformes; family Poeciliidae; genus Girardinus; species Girardinus metallicus. Next base: position 53,348 of record CAEGAE010097114.1, read on the forward strand.
TTAACTTCAACCACTAAAAAGCCAATGATTGGTCGCCATCAGTCAGAATTTGATCCAGAACTTGATATTCAGCATGCCAGAGGAATTTTCAGAAGTAATTGACAAGAAGGCTTAAAACAGGAAATGCTGGCCGCACAAAAATCACGTATTTGCTAATAACAAGGTTTAAAACTTTCTTTTAAATCGTTTTAAATTCTTCCTCAGCGTGAAAAAAAAATGTACGTTAAAGACAAGTACATCTGTCTCTGCCAAAGCATTCATTGGCATGACTGCATAAACAATGTTTCTGAGTCAATGTAGAGAGATTAGGTTTTTGTTCTAGTCCTTTCACTTTCACCACACAAAACCCTCTCCCACACCGTTACCACTAATGCGTAGCATTTGGAGGCAGCCCAGACGCATGACAGTGCACGTTTTTATCAAAACTGAGCTGTCTTTCCATAATTGTCATCTTTTACAACGTCTCATTTCCTTAACATCAGTTTGGTTGTATTTTTAGATCTGCGGCCCACTTGAAATTCAACACGGCCAATTAAATAAAGAGGCGCTCCACCACGCCAAATAAACTGATGTCTTCTCTGCAAAGACTGTCAGACGAACTTGAAAACTCACACGCACACGCCCACCTAAATGCAAACACTCCTTCCTCCAGGAGAATCCGTTCTGATTACTGCAGCCATCACAGACTGACCGGTGAGGCACAAAGGCAACATTACCGGGGCAATAAAATGTTTACCTGTCCGGTAAATTAAGACGAAGGGAGAAAGTGAGAGGATGTGTCTTTAACTGTGTGTGTGCATGTGTGAGAGAAAAAAAAGAGAGAGAGAGAGAGAGTGTAAGATAATGACCTGGATGATTGATAATCAATGGCCTGCATCTCTTCTTGTCTTGTGTTTCTGTTCTGGGGTTGTGTTTTAATGTTGCTCTTCTGCTCGCTGACCTCATTAAAGGATCTGGTTACCCTCAAACAGCTTTTTAATTTAGCCTAATGATTTTTTGCATAATAGATCAGATACTCTGTAAGCCCCAGGGAGCGGCCCTGTTCTTCAAGGTGCCTTTATAGTGAGAGCAGCTAAGGTTGAGAATGTTGTTATTGTGCTATATGTGCTTTTGTTTAATGTTGGTTTGGTTTTCATAGAATATCTTTGCTGTTAATTGGCTGCTTCTATAAGATTGTGTTCCCCTCAACCAGACTGAAGTAATCTATTTAAAAATGAGCACTTAATTCATAAAACTGTACAGGAAGGGAAAAGAAAAACTATTTTGAAACTGAGCTATTTTCCACAAACATTTAATATTAATTTACTCTGGTTAAAATAGACAAGAAGTAAGTAAACCCACCAAGTCAAATATTACTTCAATAGATTTTTCCAGAATGTTTCAAAATTCAAAACATTTTACCTTTTTAAATAATTGGAAAATGGCTTATTTTATAACCACCTTCGAAATAAAGATTGTTGAATGTTTGCCAGCAGAATCAGAATCTTTTCCAAATAAATGTTAGTGATGTCAATCAGGGAAAAATACTGTACTACAGTCTATTATCATATTTGGGCTTGGGTTTCTGATGAACATATGTGAATTGGTGCTAAGAAACAAACTATAGTGAACAGAGGTCAACCATTCACAGCCTTTCAGGTGTTCCTCAAGCTGATAGCATTCATGGTGAGCTGGTCAGGTACTGCCATCGCCAAACCACTTCCACTTACCTGCTTCAGAGTTGGGATGAGAATCTTTCTTTGGATGCTGAATTTAGTTAAAACCAAACATTTCCTCTATTCTGATGTTGAATTAATACAACTCCTCCTTGCACATCTTACAAAGATATTCTGCAGCTTCTTTCCAATTGCACAGGCATGCACTTTCACATTTACAGTAACAGTAACAATAGCCGGCTGTAGAGGTTGACTTGTAAGGGTTTTGCTTCTTTTCGGATCTTGCTGTTGGTCTGCTGAAGTTGATTAGTCATTTGGACATGTTGGTAGTTGTTTTGAATGTCCTCTAAAGTAGTTTTTCAATGCAGTGGAATGACTGATTTTGGATTCTTTTCAGACGCTTTTGAAGGCCTCAGTCTCAACACTGGCAGTGTGGTTGTCTGTGATTTGTGTCATTTTAAATGTGGATGGGTATGTACCGATGAAATCCATCCTGAGGAACTGCATGTTTTACATTTCACAGGAAGTTTTCAATTTTCGGCCATACAGTAACTTGTATTGCTTGAGTTCCCCAGCATTCTCAAAATCAAAATATTCAATATTTATGGTTGTAAGTATGAAAAACACTGTTTTAGGTACTATAAGTGGACCTCTCTTTGTTGAAGGTTTTTAAACTGGAAACTAGTCATTCATAAAAAGTGACAGAATTTGGTGGTTTCAAAAAAGGTGATACGTTTTTCTTTCTTCTTTTTTTTTGCCATCTATGCGAGATAAAAAGTTTGGATTTGAAAAAATAAAAATACAACTAGATCCAGTAGTTGTAACGATCATGCATCATAGAGAAAAAGTATATCAACAGAAAACAAATCATGTAGAGCACTCACGTTCATGTGCATTTCTCCAATAAAGCGTCTTGGGAATTTTAAGCATGCCGAGCTGGTAGCTTTCTAGAATGCACAATGAATGAACTGTCACACACAAAACCCAAGTGATGAATGAAACTCACAATCAATTTCTTGCAAGTGTCCTGGGACGGATCCCTCCACTCCATACTTGTGTACAGACATACAAATAAATATGTAGATATACTGTACAGATAAATATCAAATCTTTTCTATTTCAGACACAGCAATCAAGCTTATTTTCTTTTCCCTAAACATCCTCAACCTGACCAAATCCACAACACAGAGAAAGAAGAAGAAAAAAAAAACTGCATCAGTGAGCGTTAGGAGCAGAGACAGCCTCTGTCCCTGATCAGCAGTCACCCAGGCCGCCTCGTCTCGACATGATCAGTGCCTGTCATTAGTCAGTTTTGCTGTAAATTATTTAACCGTGCACATGTTTGGAACTGTCTAAACACACCAGACACAACGCCACGCAAAGTGCTTTCATGCGCCGAGCGACGCTCTGACACGCTCTCAGAAAATCGGACTCTCGGAATGAATGAATAAGTAAGGCGGGGTGTGTGTGTGTGTGTGGGGGGGGGGGGGGGGGAAAAAAAAAATGAGGAAAAAAAAAAAAAAACAAGCTTGGGTGGTGTGGGGGGGGGGGGGGGGGGGGGGGGAGGGGGGGGGGGCGCCGGGGGGGGA
>CAEGAE010097121.1:0-45193 GCA_903067095.1 Girardinus metallicus
TCTATCTATCTATCTATCTATCTATCTATCTATCTATCTATCTATCTATCTATCTATCTATCTATCTATCTATCTACAGTGTTGTAGTCAAGACCACCTAACCCGAGACCAAGTCAAGACCAAGACCGAGGGAAGTCGAGCCTGAGTCAAGACCAAGACCAGCGCCCCGCGCTACATGACATAATAAAATGTGAAATATGATCAAAATTGCTAATCAAATTGATCTGAAAGTTTCACATTGCCATAAAAACACCTAGATATTAAATACTTAGAGCTGAAATACATTTAACCAGTATTAAAAGCAGAATAAACTCTTTGTTCTGCTTATCTAAAAAGATAACGGCCTGGGCATTTGCCCATACCACTCATGTCAGAAATCACCACTGTCTGCACCATTAAACATAGCAACTGAGGCAATGCCCTGCCGGTAAAGGACGCTCAACTATGAACACTGACCAAAGAGCAACAAGCAAGAAGGAACCAAGCACAAGGTGCTCACCATGACTGTTCTCACTCTCTCTCCCACTGCATGAAGCCAGGCAGCACAATGCTGTAATGTCTGAACAAAAACGATCAATGAGCAATGCGCATGCTCTGTGTTCTTGTGTTTTATTTATTTGCTAATTAAATAAATATCAGTGTATATAATTAAACAAAATAATGATAGCTACTGCAGTGTATGCAGAGCATTACAAGAATAAAGATCTGCTCTCAGTGAGGCTCCAGTCCTGTCTACTTAGTAAAGAGAAGTTCAGAAGACTCAGATCGTTCGTGAATGTCCCATCACTATATTGCAGACTTTTGGACACAGTGTTGCCCCATATAGGCACCAGCACCCCTCCCAACCCCATTAAGGGACAAGGGTGAACAGAAAATAGATGGATGGATGTTGCCCCATATAAGTGACACGTTTTGCATCCAGTGAAAACGAACATTTTAACAAATAAACTGAACAGTTTGCTGTAAGTTTAGTGATATTTCCACGGTTGTGATCTTGACTGGTCTTGAAATAAAATCCCGAGTCCTCAGCGCCCGAGACCGAGACAAGACCGAGACCAAATGCGGTCGAGTCCGAGATGAGACCATCAAAAATTGGTGTCTAGACCAAGACTGGTCTCGAGTACTACATCGCTGTCCATGTATCTAATATGTTAGTTATATGTTTTTATCTATCTAAAAACATAGATAGCTAGCTAGCTAAAATTTATTGATATTTATCTAAGATAGACCAAACAAATGAAATTAGCTTCCCTGCAAAATACTCAATTAAACTTAAAAAAAAATGTATTTAATAAAACTACATAATCACCTCCAGAAGCAAATGAAGTGTGTCCGTCTTCAACTATTCTGACACCTCCAACAACTAGTAAGTATATCAACTATGATACATTTTGAAAAGCGAATATTCATTCTCTTCCAACTCAACGTTTTACTCATGTGTTTATTTAATATTTTCTTGTTAATTTGCTTTCTTTTGTCAAAAATAAATGGGACAACAAAGTTGATCTGTATGGTTGAAACAGCGCCTTCTACAGTCACAGTAAAATGTAGTTGGGATGTGAAAAGAATGCTAATTGTCTCTCGTTGCTGTTTTTTTTAAATGTCCTAATTATCTTAAAATAAAATAAAATAAATAAAATTGCATTCTACTTATCTGTCTTGGTCCCAAAATATAAAACAATTTCATAGATTTCTTTTAAGAAATATAATAAGATCAAGGAACCAGTCCTGTTTTTTCGTAATGGGGTTCCAAATACTAAAACGTGCTTAGAGTGAAAATTAAGCAGATGTGACTAAAGCAGCTAACTACATTTTTCTAGGATTCAGACTTAAAAAAGCACAACATCACAATAATAATAAGTAGTAAAATTGTTACATTTGTAAAGTTTTAATATACTCGTTACATGAGTTGAACTGAAAGTGGTATCTATGTCAATACTAGAAAATATATGAAATAATATATTTTCTAGCTTACCTAATGTTCACAAACAATTGCAAGTCTCAGCATGTAATCCCTATATTAATTCTCAGAATTATTTGAATGTCATTTCATTTTTTTTATTGGAATTTGTCACCAGAAACTAGTAAAATCACACAAAAAGCAAGCTATTTCAATTCCAATTTGGTTGGGTTTTTAAAAATATTCAATATAACACATTATAGATCTCTATGAAAAATGAAATTAACTTGTTTCCTTAAACCTCCACCTCTAACTTTGGCTAGCAAAGTATGTTTCACCTCATGATTGCTTCATGGCTCACAGTGCAACAAATAAACTTGGTATTTATTTGACGCTTTGTCAAAAATCATCAGAGTTATAGATTTGAGTATCTTTTATATGTTCCTGTTCAATTGTTTTTTTGTATGGGCGAAATACATAAAACCACAACCATAAGGTGCAATGAGGAAACAGCTGACTTTAACAGGTTTTAATGATTTGTTCTAAACGCATCATATTATACGCTGGGTGATTTATAGTTTTTAGACCAATATTTGGTGTTCTGCTTTGATATACACCCATGTTCGTTTCTAAACGCATTATGGGCAGTATTAACAGGCTAAAAAAAATTAGAAGACCACAAATATCGTCCTCTAAGAGAAAGAGAGAAAAAATATTTTTAGTAAATTTTGAGAAGTTACAGTTTTACAACATCCGCTTCCTGCCTTTTTTTTTTTTTTTTTTGAGAATTATTATTAGCATGTGTAAAAAGAAATTGATTTATTCAATCAGCACTCTTTGAATGTCCTCCTCCGCAGAGCATGTGATGCAACTCATTTATTTCTCATCAGGAGAGTTTTCTGACTTTGAGTTTCGTCCCCCGGTAATGGATTGGACACGGAGATTCAGTGTCGCTTTTTAAAAGAGCATCAAGCCTCTATCTCTGTTTTCTATTTGCCCCTTTGCATGTGCGTGTTTTTCAGTTCGTACAATATCTAGTTTCAGTCAAATCCCTCTCAGATAGCCACATTCGTCAGCCTACACAGTCACGATTCGCTCTTTTCGTAATATTAAAATAATGTAGAAAATTTCTCTTTGATTTTTTTTTTTTTTCATCTTTTGGAAACCATTCTTAACATTTGGCCTTTAAATATTGCGTTTAGTCGTTCGTTCAAAAGGTTAAAGCGCCGTAACATTGTCAAACAAAATGTGAAATTAAAAAAAACAAGCGCACACGATAAAACACTCCACCCGTGAAAATAAAACGCGGTGAGATTCCGTTTAGCAGATGAAGAGCGCCTGTAGTCCTATTTAGTTTTAACTCACCTTCCATTGTCCGCGCAGGTTTTTGACAGCCAACACATGTTCAAAGTTGCTCTCTACCCAGATCCAACAAACCGGGGCTGTGTTGACTGAAACCCACTGAGTCTGGGGTAGACTACCTCCTCTAGGTAAATGAGGCTGAATGACAGAGGCCTTTGCACACTCTCCACAGGTGAGCGGAGAGAGACCCGATCAGGTGTTCGGGTTTTGCTGGAACTCACGACACAATGTGCACAACTATGACTATTCGGGGAAGATTGCCACTGAACAAATCAGTGGCCATAATGCAAAACTCAAAACTTGTCATCGATTGTTTAAGACGTAATATGCTTGAGTGTATAAGATGATGGCACTTATAGATGCATTTAATCTCCAGTTTTCTACAGGGCGCAGACACCTCAACACATCAGTGGCATCATCGCAATGGGGGCAATAGCTTCAGGCTCAGTGAACGCATGTTTCATTGATTTGGAATATTGCTCATTTCTTTTATTTTCTTATTTAATTATAATGTCATATACCTTCATAACATGCATCTTTTAAAGTCCTGGCTCTGGACTATATATGAATTGTGTGACTGATGTTACTTTTTTGGTTATAAACTATATTATGTAGGAACGAAATGAAATACAACTACGGTGCGGGGTAACTGAAGGACGCTGAAATAAAATTCTGATTAGGGTCCCATGCAGCTCTGTCAAAACAAACATTTTTCATGAAAAATGTTGGTTAATAAGCTTGTTGGTAAATAAGCTTGAACCTTACTATTTTTCTTTTTTTTCTTGGTGTTCATAAAGTTGCCTTTTTGTGAATTAAAGCAAGCCTTTGTGCCAATTCAGAGCATGTAGGAGCGCACTCCACTGCATCAGTCAGATCCTGCGAAAGACACAGGATGCTGTGACCCGTGACCCCATCAAACGCAAGACAACTTCTTTGTTTGTGACGATATTGATTATTGGACATCTTTCGGGGGCAAGTGGTAATGGCGTAAAAATAAATCCTCCCCTCCAAAGTGGCACTGCGCCAGACAGGCTTTACGGCCGCCCTGGCGTCGTACCCTGCTGAGGCGCACGGCCCCCATCAGACTGTTCCTCGCTGGTTGGTTCTGCACTCTGAAGAACCACAATAAATTCCTTGAAGTGCACGCTCTTTGTCGCCATTTGTGTCATATATGTGAGGCCACGGGGAGGAAACAAATTAGAGGTCGCGGGCAATAGCACGCGTAAACACGTCGGAGAAGATATTACGCACAGATTGGCGGCATGGAATTCTAATTGATTTCTCTTTTTTTGCGTTCATAAATCAGTTCACAAAGCTACGTGGTGTTCAAAGAGAAAATATTGCAATTTGCGCTCATGTTAATGTATATAAATAGTTTGCAGCAGTAATTATTGGTCTAAATGTTAACTCTAAACCATTCATTTTGTTGGACTTTAAAACGTTGATCTGTTCCAATTTTTAGTTGGTAGAAATTTCATACATGACCTACATGTGTAGTGTCAGAGAGTTAGAGACAAAATGCACAAAAGAAGACATGTGTTCTACCATTCTCTGTAAATAAACAAAAAATGTTTGTTTTCCATGTTTATTGCTTTTCACCATAAAGCAATTACATAAAGAAAGGATCGATTCACAACATCTAAACTGAATAAAAAAATACGCCACGACACTTGAGACATCATTTTAATTATTTAAGCAAACATTTAATTGATTTATCATCTATTGTGCTGCAACACAAGCGTAATATCTTTTTTTTTTAATAGTATCTCAGTGCCTTGAAAAGTGAACTTTAAGTACAGATCTGCGCTCTGTGAATTGCCGCCCCTGTCCTGTCCAGCGCAACTATGACTGTGTTTCTGATAGGACAAAAAAGTTTCATGCCTCAGCCAATCCTAGCATTGCCCTGCGCAACGTTCATAAGCCGCTCAGCCAATCACAACCGTGAGCGCTGGACAAGCACGGGAGAACCTCCACTACTTTTGACTGCCCACTCTCACTTCGAACCGGTGTCAACAAACAACAACAACATCTCCGCCATAGAAACGACGACCTGGTTGCAGTGGTCTTTAAAAACAGCACCCGTTGGCTAAAAGAAACACAAGCCCTTCAAGTCCCTTAAACCCCAATTACATCTTTTTGACTTCAGTTTTTAACTCCTCCGGGGTCTGTGGCTGTCCCGGAATACTCCGGTGCTTAGCTGTAGCCCGGAGCTCAGCTAAGCCCTACCGAGGCTAACCGGTGCTAACTTCTCACGAGGACGGAGATTTTTCCATTTTCCGACCGACTCCTGCTGCTGTTCGCCGCAGGAGAGAGCCCTCCCCGGGAAAAGAGGAGGTCGTTGCAGACGGTGGGGGTGGTGGAGGTATGACTGCGTTGGCGGGGTCAGTACCCAGGATGATGCGACCCACGCTGGCTCAGAACTACCCCCGCAGCGGCTTCCCACTGGAAGGTAAAGCACGTCAAAATGTCGATTTAGTGACGTTGGAAAAAAAAATTTGACTTTTAAGAACTTTCTATTGAAAAGTCAGTCATGGACTCTGTGTCTAAATGGTTATGTAAAGGCTAAAAGAAGGACTTAAATTAACTAAAACGTGTCGGTTAAGTCGATTCTTTATTTCTTAAATACACTTTTTCAGATTGGTATAACTGTGGAAACTTTGTGCCAGTTCTGTCCAGTTCTGTTTTACAGTTTGCTTTGCTGAGGTTTTAGACAAGCCACATTTTTACAGACTAACGAAACATCTTTTACTCTAAGTGCTACAAGTAGTTTCCTTTTCCAAATAAATAGATTTTTGTTAGAGGACCCGCAGACCCCGTGCTCTATCCTGAGAAGTCCCCCCCCTCATATTTTTAATATTTAAAATTTACAGTGTCTACCCCGCTCGGTCAAGGCCGAGTCAACCAGCTCGGAGGGGTTTTCATCAACGGCAGACCTCTGCCCAACCACATCCGACACAAGATCGTGGAGATGGCCCACCACGGGATCAGGCCGTGCGTCATCTCCCGACAGCTCCGGGTCTCCCACGGCTGCGTGTCCAAAATCCTGTGCAGGTACCAGGAGACGGGCTCTATCAGACCCGGAGCCATCGGAGGCAGCAAACCCAAGGTAATTTAATTTATATTTTCTTACATTCCAATCCATCAAAGTAAAACTTATGCATGCACTTGCGTGTTGATGCGTCATAACAGCCTGTTGATTTCGTAAAACGGCTGACTGGTTTGGTCAGTAAGTAAAACGGCTCTTGTTGTGTTTAAAGCAGGGAACAACGCCGGACGTCGAGAGGAGAATAGAGGAATACAAGCGGGAAAACCCGGGTATGTTTAGCTGGGAGATTCGGGATAAATTACTGAAGGATGGGATATGTGACCGCAACAACGTTCCTTCAGGTAAAAAGGAAAAAACAAAAAGAATTTCACGTAATTTTTTGGGCAGAATTTTTAAAGTTATGTAGCCTAATTTTTTTTTCATAATTTAAGTACGTGTTTTTATTTTACTTTTTTTTTTCTAAATCTGTTTGTCTCAAAAATAATAATACAAATAAAACGGTAAAATATCGAAATGATCGGTTTTACATAAATGTATTCACATTTTAGATCCATTTTCATCAATGCAAATCCAAATGTCAGCACAACTGTTACATATATTTTGACCTAATCTTTATTTTCAACCTTGACATCATCAGTTTGTTTGAACCCTCCGCTTTTGCAGTGAGCTCCATCAGTCGCATCATGAGGACTAAGTTTGGGGGGAAAGGTGAGGAAGAAGAAGAGGAAGACGAGATTGAGAAGAAGGAGCTGGAGGACAGCGAACGGAGAGCCAAGCACAGCATTGAAGGCATCTTGGGAGACAGATGTGAGTTTACTTCTTGAGTTTACATTTTGGCTTGGCGAAATGTTCACATTTGTTTTGCAATTTAAGTACTGGAGAGGCTTCTATGAAATTTCACCACATTTAGCAAAACAGTTTGAAGGAGAATATTTGACTAGTAAAAGCTGTGGCTCATAGTTGCTGGATGTTGGTAAAGACTATGGGTCAGCCTTTGTGAGGAATTCTTTATCGACCATTTCTCTCCACTAATGCTTTTCCCATGAGGCCCTATACCGTAAATCAAACAGCAGGCGATGGCTCTGTGCGGGAAGGAGGAGAATGCATGTGTGTGATTGTGTGAGTGTGTTGAGCAGCGGTTTAAAAGCAGTAAATGAATGGCCTTTACAGTAAGTCCGTATGGCCTTTCAGCATATATTCTGTAATGTTCTAGTGCGGCATTATAAAACCATCAGCCATTTAATTTCTTCATTCATTATTAAAACTAATCACACTGCTCTTGATTGCTGTGCTTATATAGTTTGAGCTCCATATTAAAGACCGGATCAATTTTTATTAGGGCTGCAAACTGCTACAAGCAGTGGAAAAAGTCTTAAAGGCAGAACTGTTTTCATGAAAGAAAAGCTTCGCTAACGCTTTAGTGACTCTTAAGTAGTACGATTTTATGAGGAGTAAAAAATTAACAAGTAAAATGCCAGAGTAAACCGTCAGCAATTGCAGATTGAAGCTTTTGCTGAAAACTAGTATAGTTATTCCAGATTTGTGGGATATTTTGACATTTTGCACTCATTTCATCAAACTTTGCTACATTAGGGCAAATTAGATTGTTTTTGAATGTCGTCGCGTTGTTTTTTTTTTATGCTTGGCCTGCATCACTAGAGTGGAAATTTGTGTTGCATGGCAGCATTCTGTAATTTCCATATTATATTACAGTTCTACAAACATACATCTTTTAACATGTAGACCTCGCTGTGACTGACAGAGGGAAAAAACTGTTAGGGTAATGAGTCTGTCAGAGTTTGCTAGCTTAAAATAATTTAATTTGGTTCATATCCAGCTGGGAAAAAAGTCAGCTCTGTGAAATTTGAGCAAGATTATGACACTATTTAAATATTAGTTTATGAATGTTATGTTAAATAATGATTTAGTTTTCACCAATATTAACTTCTTTATTTTGATAACAGGTCCTACTTAAATATTTTGAATTTCACTCAAGACGTTGGTTAAGTTAAATGTAATTTATCAAATGTTGCGTAAAGAACAGTAAGGCTTTTATATTTATATGAATATGTCAGTTTAGTAAACCGCAGTGCTGATGTCAAGCTTGCTAGCATATCGTGCTTCCTAGCTTTAAAGTTTACATTTTAGAGTATGTTTAAATAGTTTTTCAGTATTTCACTGACAGTTTCACAACTCGGTGAAATTGTCAGTGATATTTGATGGTTTCATATCAAATATTAATTCTGTCTGTTTTCAACAAGATAAATTAACAAAATTACCTTGATAGTTAGAATTTGTCAAACTTTTACTAGTTTTTGCTAAGAATCACATTTCCTCATTTTTCCATTCTGAAATATTGATGTTCATCATCCTCAAATAAAATACATGCAAATTGTCCACAATTTTGTTGGTTAAACTGTAGCACTGATTTTTTTTTTTTTAGTGTATGACTAGTAGCTTGGAAAACAAACTTTTAACATGTAGCTTAATAAGCTTCTGGCGCACGCAGATTCCCCTGTCAGCAACAAAGTGAAGCCTATATTGTTCCCAAAATATTGATCTGTTGGTCAAATATGTTTAAGGCGCCAAATGTCAGCATTGCTGCCGCTGACTCCTGCGTCAGTAGGGGAGGAGAGATAAAGGTCCCTGGTTCGAAGAGACAAAATGTCCCCCAGATGAGTTGATCAAACATTTGTTCAACGGTCTCCATCTCTTCACAAAGACACGCCTCGCGCTCACAACGGGACGCTTGCGGATGAACTTGGGAGACAAAGGCTCGCGAGTCCATTTGAGGCTCACGCTTGGGCTGCGCGCGGACAAAAGGCCAGCTTGGAAACAGCTTTGGCCGCCGCTAAAGTAGAAGAAGAAGAAGAAGGCGACCTGCTTAAAATTCAGCCAGAGGAATAGAAAGGAAAAGGAGAGTTTCACAGAAAGAGGGAGAGAAAAAAAACCCGACGCAAGACATTATGAGGCCGCAATGAAGGATGAATTATTCAGGAAGCGCTCCGGCTGCCCCGGCACGGCTCGGAGGGCCCGTTCACCGGCTATTTTCATCTACAAAATGTTTTCTTTTAGGGTTCGCCTCAAGAAGCCCGCTGCCATTCAGTTAAGCAATTCAGTCTTGTGAAAGCCACCTACAGCCCGAGGATGCGCGCTCACCCCCTAAAACAGTGGCGCGCATGAAAATCCCAGCTGGTGAAATTGGCCACAAAGCTTTAACAAGAAGAAGGCTGTTTCTCCGGCCAACACGAACTTATTTAGAGTGTATATAATTCATTGTGAGACGCCAATAAAATTCGATAAAATAAAGTCATTGCAAGCAAAAGACAGTATTGCCCTCATACGTGGCTTTTTAATAAACACTATAATTGCAGCGTTAGCCATTCTCAAACTATAACTGGTCCACAAAACAAAGAGAACTTCTCCAGCCTGATGTAACTCGTGAGCTATCATTGATCCTTTGATGATGCCCTGGCCTTGGCCTCTCAAACATTAATAATGTCCTCTAAATGATGTCGATATTGTGCCATGTCTCGTTTTAATGACCGAGGGGGGTGGGGGCATTACCGAGTGTTTTCGGTGAATAGGGACCAATGTTCTCCCGGGGAGAACCCCAGTCTGGCCCGTAGCACAGCTTGACAATGGGGGCCCCGGGCAGCCCTTCCTCTGCGCTGCATGCGTACAGCTCCGAAAACTCAGCCGCTTGCCCTCCCCTCTCCTCCCAGCCGCTCCTTTCCCCCTCTACCCCCACTTGCTCTCCTAAATCTCTTCTAGCAGATTAAATCGACTCTTTTATTTCATCGCACTTTCATCTGGAGAGCGACACCGCCCCTCTCCCTCTGTTTCTTTCGCTCTCCGTGTGTCTCTCGGAGCCTGCGGCGCACAGCTCGGGTTATATCTGCGCTGCATCCTCCACGGCGCACAAAGCAAAGTCAATCTAGTTTGTAAAGGAACCTTATTAGGGCGTGTATTGTCAATTTGCGGGTTAATTATGCATATGTTTTGTTTCACTGGGACTGATTTTACATCGAGAGCTCAAACTGTTTACTTTGGAACAAGGAGCCTATTATCTCCTCAGATGATAACTACCATATTCCCCGCTTTAGGCAGTGGAAATACCAGCTGTACATAATTAAAGAGATACACAGTGGCCTAAATAGTCATCAGAATGTGTAAACATCATGGTCTGAAAGTCACTTTTTTAAAAAGAAATTTTTTATGTGAAGTTAAAAAATATTTAAATAATACAAAGTTTGCTTTTAAACTTAAATAATATAAATGTAGTTAACAGTAACATCTTACAAATTCTTAAAACGTTAAACAGGAAGACTTTAGTTCTCAAAAACCTATATGCCCCGCTTCATTTTTAGATTTATTTGACAACAGTTTTGGCCCTCCAGGCCCATTTTTAGGGCCCTGGCAAACTGTTAACATCATGGTAATTAACCCTGAAGACAAAGTTAATGATTAAAACAGACATGGTGTACCCGCCTCCACCCTCCTCCTGCCTCACATATTCACAGTATATCTTTGAGAGTCCGAACTTACTTAGGTGAAATTAGCCCGATAATACAGAGGAGCCTTGTCGAGGGCCGATACACTTACGTTTACCCTGGCCATTTGTATGCACACACATGTCCACACATTCCACTCTGCAATGCAAACAGTCAAAGGGATAACTTTATTTTGGTGAAAGAGGATCCTGGAAAGGGCTAATTGAATAAGCCCAGGATCTTTGAAAAACCCCTACCATGGTGAGCGCAGTCATCATGTCATAATTAGGTTTATTGAGGCACATTCCTTCAATCTGCCTCCATTCTGCTGGCCTCATTGTGTCCACAACCCCAGGCCAGTAGCTCAGGGACAAAAGGGAACCGTGCACAGACAATACATGAAAGAGCTATAAAGATTTAGCCAGCTTTGTCACAGAAACATAGCGGGACTTTGTTTGTGTAAATAATGCAACTGAATGAGGAACTTAGGTTCCTCTGCCACTTGGGGTGTGGGACCTTGAGCTGCAAATGGTACTAGGGGGGGCACAGCCCACATTGGTGCCACAGCAGAGGGGATGAAATAATATGAAGAACCTGCAGAACAAGAGGAGGAAAGAGCAGGCAAAGATTAAGTTTAGAGCCAAGTGAGGGAATTTATTTTAGTGATGAAAAAGTTTACAGGAGACATTAAAACCTCAATTTTGACTGGTGATATTGCTAATGAATGGTTGTTTTCTGGGAGCATTTTTTCCATAGTTTTTGACACAGAAATTATATATATATAAAATATTAAGAAACATAAGCCTAGCCACCCAAGATATGGGTGAATTTGTAGCCGTTATACAGCAAACAATTAGGTTGAAAATCAAAATTTCCAACTGTATAGGGTATAGCAGTATTTTACACAATGATTTAAAACACACCGATTTAATTGCTTTTATTTAAAATAGTAAAGCAATATATTTTTACTGCTGCTGCAATAGTAATATACCAAGTGATTATAAGGCTAACTATAGCATTTTACTGTAATTCTGATGCAGAAACTTTAGAATAAAAAAACTGTGATGTACTTTTAAAGTACTTATTATATTTTACATATATATTACATATATATTTTCTGCTCTTTATAGTGTAACATAAGTCTAACATCATATCAGCTTTTAGGCTATCTCCTCTGCAGTTTTAAAATAATTATTTCTCGTTAAGACTGATGGATGGCTCTCTTTAGTTTCCGCATCATTTTTTGCTGCCTACAATATTTGTACAAATCTATATGAATTTGTCTTTCCTTTAAGCGAGAAAAAATGAAGCAACCTGTCTGCAGCCATTTAAACAGCAATACTCAGCAACAGGTGGAGAAGGGGAATAACCGCATTAGCCATTTCTCCACCCAGCCACAAAAGTCAGTTCCCTCCTACACGTTATCTGTCATATTATCAAAAAAGTTTTAGGATAATTTAATGTTACAAATTGGAACGAAAAATGTGCACAGTGGAGGTTTTTGGAAATAGAAAAATATGATAATGGTATATATATTACATTGTCATGCCACCGGGTTTGAAGTGACAAACATATGCAGCTATTCTGGAGTTCTGAACATGCAATAATCCTTTAGTTTTTGAACATTTGTTCTGCATCAAACACTGTAGGTCAGTGGACCTGTATTCCAAGTTTGGAATATGACAAAAAAAATAACTTTTTAAACTGTTTAATGTGGAATTTGTCAGTCTGAAAACATGTTTGCAGTTTTCTGCCTTTAGCTTTTTTACTGTGAAGATTTTTTTTAAACAAATTCCAAACTTCATATGTTTGGGTTTCAGACAAGAGTCCAATGTTACACAGAAAGTTTATTTGACATTTCAAAGCACTTTTCAGACCAATCATTTGTGTAATTGGGACAGCTGTCAGTAAATTAACTGATATTAAAAATGATGGCATTGGTATTTTCAGTGTTGTTGTATTTGTCCCAACGAAATTTGACAAAGATAGGAAAAAAGAAGATCTTGATGAGTCCTATGAT
Source organism: Girardinus metallicus (assembly GCA_903067095.1). Classification (NCBI taxonomy): domain Eukaryota; kingdom Metazoa; phylum Chordata; class Actinopteri; order Cyprinodontiformes; family Poeciliidae; genus Girardinus; species Girardinus metallicus. Next base: position 12,822 of record CAEGAE010097121.1, read on the forward strand.
AGCTATTGGCTATTACTGGACTCCGCCAAATGTGTCATGAAGAGGGCTCTGTCTGTCCAAGGAGCGGATGAATGTGTCACTCAGAGAGTCCCTGGGCACAAGGGCAAGGGGGGGCACAGGGGCCAAGTGGCGAGCACCAAATCACTCTCCTCTACCCTGGGGCTCTCTTCGTCTCGCTAGCCCTCTGCACCCCTCCCTCTCGTCTAATAAGTCCTTGCATGATGACTATCCAAGCATGAAAACATAGTTATCTGCAAATGAATGGCTGCTCTATGCTTCATTAAAGCCTCTTTTTGCTTTCACACTCTTATTGTGACCCTCTGATATCAATTCAAAGGGCAATTAATGAATGCACACCAACTTTGAAGTCAGGACGATTTTCTGAAAGGGCGGGGCCCAGAGAGGTTGCGTGTCTTTAGGCGCATGCTCGTGTGTGAGGGGGTATTTGGGGGCACCCCCTCCCAAATAAATTCGTAGTAGTGCCCCCAGCCTTCATCCGCGACGGACTGAGCCACATTGAGCGGCGAGCGCGCCCCAAAGATGGTTTGAAGGGAGTGAAAGAGTGAAAAGGCTCGGCGAAGGTCAAGTAGAATGGCTGGCTTTCGAATAAGGCCCCTCTTTATCTGCTGCAAGTATGCGCTACAGGCCCAACAGTTGAGCTGGGGGGGTAGATGGGGAAGAGAGGTTGTTTTTAAATCTGGGTGAGTGTGTGTTTCTGAGAACGTAAGGCAGAATCTCTCTTGCATGTATCCGTTGGCTTGTTTGTGAGTTCGATTGTTTCTAACGTGTGCGTACGTGCAAGTGAGCTTACCGGGGTCAGGGTTGAGTGTCAAGAGTTTGCAGAGGCCAACGAGGGGGCAGTAAACGCAGCATCCATGTAGCTGATGGGGGGACAGGCATCTGTCAATCATCTGACTGATGAAGCCTGACTTTCTTTCAGAGCTTTGTTAACTAATTAGCCTAAAGCCTTCTGAGGGTGTGGGAGAAAGGTGCTTAAAAAGCATGTTTATGTAGTGGTCATCCCATGTGGGAATATTTTCTCCGATAACCCATAGGTGTACTCTCAAACATTCATATTGATGCCATTATTTGTTTATAAACCTAGGTACAAAATGCTGTGAAGAAGAATTAAATCAGTTGGATCTAGAGTTTCGCCATTCTGAAACTTGATTAAAGGAACTTCCTTGTTCCAACGTTTGTTGCCAAACCAGGAGTTCCTTGGTAATATTTACCATCTGAGACCTGAGGTAGAAAAAAAATAGGAAAATCAGATTTCTCCTCACCAACATGAAATGAATGCACCACTATCCAGCACATTGCTCTGTTTCAAGTATGTTGCTGTTCTAGCAAATGCCGGTGGGAGATAACTCTGCTGCATAAAAAAGAGCGCCTAGGCTCTGGAATAAAGGGAGAAAAAATCAAACATCCTTTATATGTCAACAAATAAAAATGGCAGTGATAGCAAACCGGATTTTTGACATGTTCCCCACTGACTGCTGCTGGGAGTTTTTTTTTTTGTAGTTTAGACAGAAGACGTGCAGGGTCATCGGGTCCCGGTAAGGTCACTCTCCCCCAATGCTGCACAGGAAACAGGGTTAGAAACACATTTAGCTACAAATGACAGGTAACCACCTCCTTATACCCTTCAACATCCACAAGCACGCTCCCTGAAGTCCCCGCTAACAGCAGCAAACTCTTTAAGACTGTCGTCATGTCATGACTCTGAGCATAACAAGGCTTTGATTGATGAGAGTTTGCCTTTGTGTGTATGAGGACATGTGCAGCATTACCCAAGTATTTGTACTACATGAACTTTTCCAAATTTTGTCACATAACAACCACAAACATTTTTTTTTATTTTAAATCAACTCAAAGTAGTGCATAACTCTGAAAATGGTGGATAATTTTTTTGATAATTTTTACAAAGGGAAATCTGAAAAGTGTGGCCATAGTTGTATTCATCCATCCAACAATCCCAGCCCCTCAGCATGAAGCTTTCATGTAACATTAGGTGCAGCCCTGGTTTGAGTCGATGTGCACTGCTTGTTTTTCACCATGCAAGGTATTTGATGTTGGTCGATTTGTTGTTGTGCCGTGCTATTTTCATTTTCAGATGAGTAGATTGAACAGAGCTCTCTCTGTACAAAGCTTGGGATATGGTTTTCCAACCTAACCCTAATTTCAACTTCCCCATCACTTCCTCTCTGACCTGTTGGCTGCTTTTTTATATCCTTCATGCTGTTGTTTGTTCACTAATGTTCTCTACTAAGCTTTTGAGGCCTTCACAGAACAGCTGCATTTATATTTATATTTATAAGGTGAATTCACACATAGGTGGACTGTAATTATGAACACAGTCGATGGCACTGAAGTTTGTTTGACAGTATCAAACTAAAGGGAGTGAAATACAAATGCATGTCACACTTTTCTGATTTATCTGAAACGTTTAGAAAATCATTAATTGTTTTTCTTCCACTTCACAGTTATCCTCTGTATTGGTCTGTCACATAAAATCCTAACAACATACTCCGAGGTTTCTGGTTGTAAAGTGAGAAAGCGTGAAAATGCCTTGAAGTTATATAAAACGTTTTCTGCATATTCATCTTCCATGCAGGACGCATATCCTCTCATTTGCAGCGCAGCTGTCAATGTAGCAACTTCTTAGCAAGTCAAGTGAGTTTACCATCCCACCGCTCCTCCTCCCACACACCCACTCACACAACCCAATTCATGTAGACCCACACGCACCATGTTTTTCTTAACCCAGCAGAAAGCGTCACAGATGGGTCCGTAAGCTGTCAGCAAAGCCATTATCCAGGCCAGCATCTGCCTGCCTTGACTTCTATATACTGTTTAATGCAGTCGACCAGTCACTTAGTCCCACAGCTCCTGAATGGAGGCAGCATGGTCATCTCCGCCCAAATAAATGCTGCATTTGTCTCCTCTGCCTTTTGTTTTCTGTGTTTTTTGAGAGGAGAAGGTGGAGAGAAGGGGGAGATGTGTCAGTAGCTTGATTTACCCTCACTATTAACCAAGATACCCCACCACCCACCACCTCCACCACCTCCAATCCCTGCCTCTGATGAGTTAGCCATACGTCCAAACTGTGGTGTAAATAATACGCATATGGTCGGCCAATTCCCAGTGGCCCCACAATCACGCACACATGCATTTATGCTCGGTGTGTACTGTCCCGTGTCTCAGTGGACATATTTAAGCCTTTGTGTCCTTGTCCGACTCCCCCCACCCTCCACTCTGCCTCTCAGAAATTTGTCAATGCTGGAAGTCTTTCCAATAGACTGTTGCAGCTAAATCCTCGCCTCTGCCTTCTCCTCCTTGTTTTCCTCTCCTTTGGGATGGCGTAGCATGGTGGGAGCCATTTTGGGCTTCCTTGGCTCAGGAGAGGTTGTTTTGGCTCAGAGCCCCTCGTGCTGTGCGCCTCTCAGGTCCTCAGTTTGGTTAAATTAAACAGTTTTCTTTTCTCCTCCAACCCCCAACACCAACCTCCCTTCCACCGCTCTTCTCTTATTTTGCAGCTTAATGCTCTGCAGCTCACCCGGCCCGTCTCTCCTGGCCCTTTCGTACTCAGATCATTTGACCCTTTTAAGGCCCATATTTTCTCATATTTTGATGAACTGACGAGAGGATCATATACTCTTTCCTGGAGAAGAAATATGTATATATATTTACATACAGCTGTGTAAATACAGCATTTTAAGATTTAGGGTGTATATACATGCAGGAAGTATAGAGTGGATAATTTGATTGGCCGTGGCTATGTGGCGGTGCCAAAGTGATACAATCAGATCTCAGGGATAGCGAGGCGATGATGGCATACAGGCCTCTGTGAAACCAAAAGTTAGAAAAGCTTTCAACACGATTTCTTTAGCTAAACTTCATCCCCTCCATGTTGGAGTAAGCAGGCTAATGTACTGCTGCTGATTCAACAGCACATTCCATTATCAGAAAGGGTAAAGATGTGTTTAAAAGGGAGAGACTTAATTGATGGCAGACGCCTCAGGGCTGACATGATTATCATAGCCCTAAAGTGCATGCAGGATGAGGGGAAAACTGTTGCATGCTGTGTTTCGTAATAGATGAGGAGTATTGCACCCTTTGTGTCTTTTACCTGTATAAGCAAGTCATAGAGAACTTCAAGCTTTTGGGTTGGTTAGGTTGCCTCCTTGTCACAACCTGCTTATGCATTTGCTGTATTTTAAGGTATTCATATGGTTTTCTTAAGGTACAACCAAACTTTTCATAGTGATTAATTAACATCAAGTGATGAATAATTGTGAAGTCACAATTATTTTACAAATTATAATTTAAAATGTGTTGTTTGTAATTTACAATGGCCCAAAAGAGTCAACAAAATTCAAAAGCCGCATAACAAGAACTACAGGCACGACAGAAGGTTTGCAGAAATCATGCTTGCAAGTTTATCATTACTACTGTTTTTTTCATAAGCTCCTTTTTTAGCAGAAATTACATTTTAATATCAATTCCATTTGATCAAAATGACTTTCTGTCATAACCCCTGTTTAGCATAAATTCCATTTTTCAGGCGTTGTGTTTGACATGAATTCCGTTTTAGCAAAATTCGTTTAGCATAAATAGAGACTTAGCATACACTCTCTGTTTTAGCATGAATTCCATATAGCTTATTTTCAGTATTAGCATAAATTCTGTTAGGCACAAATTCCATAAAGCATAGCTTCTGTCTTAACATAAATTCAGTTTTTGCAAAAAAAAAAAATATATATATTTTTTAGCATTCAGTTTTACATAAATTCATTTAGCATAAATTCTGTTTTAGCGTACATTGCTTTTTAGCGTTAATTTTGTTTTAGCATCAATTCCCATTCAGTTTTTGGTTGTGGCTTTGGCATTTTGTTGACCCTTATAGCTAATCATAATATTCAGCACAATGTGTGGTTTAAAGCTAGACATTCATATCGCACTGAATTTATGGTCCCTTCAGTGAAGCATGATGGTGGCAGCATCATGCTGTTTCCTTCAGTAGGAACAGAGAATCTCTTCAGAGTTGATGGGAATATAGATAGAGGAAATATTGAGCAATCCTGAGGAAAAACCTGCTTGTGGCTGCAAAAGACCTGAAACTGGGGCAAAGAACCAACTCCATGCTCCTGTTGTGCATCCAAAGTTGTAATGTAAAGGTTTATAAATGCATTTTCATGTGTCAAACAGGATCAGTCAACTACCAGATATAATCCCATCCCATTTGAAAATAAGTGACAAGACTGCATTGAAGATGTTCATGGATTTTCTCAATCCAACCTTATTGAGCTTCAGCTATTTTATAAACTAGAGTTTGTCAAATTACATTTCAGTTTTACTTTCACTGTTTATTGAAATTGCACAAACTCTGTGCAATTATTTGGTGTTTTTTTTTTTTATTTCCTTCGTGGGCCATTTGAACTAATGTCGACCTTTATCCGTGCAGTATTTTTTGTAGTTTTTGACTCAAATGCAGTTGCTTTTATTTTATGTATTTGTCATTATCTTTTATGATGCAAAAAGTATTTTCTGTATTTTTTGTTAGGCATTTAGGGTGTTAAAAATTCTGAAAATTTAGAATTATTTGTTATGTGTGGACTTAAGTTTTTTTTGGTTCTCATGAAAAAGATTAGACAATTTTTTTTATTTGATTTTATGTTTATTTCTGGAGAAATGTTTAACATATGATTTTTTTTCTGTCTTAGTGACCCTAAAGAGTTAAAGTAGCAATTGCAGCCAAAATTGCTAATAAAGAAAATTAACTGAATGGAACTAAATAGAAATGTCACTCCTTAATTTTCTCACATAAATATCATCGCAAAATTTCAATAAAAGCATAGGAGTTAGTTGGAGTAATGTGACAAAAATTAGGAAAGGCTCAAGGGGTATTAATGCACATTTAAGCTAACATGTACCAATGTTTTCTTTAAACACTGAAAGATAAATATTTGAAAGTTTTAAAGAAAATACACAAAGTATAGCTTCTCCCTGTTTAGTGTCTAAATGCTGAACTAAAACCAACACAGATGCCCTGACAGTCTATCCTCATGGGTACATTTACAACCATAACAACACCCCCTCTTACTCCACAACTCCCCCCTCAGGTGCTCTTACAGTTCCCTCTGCTAGCAGAGAATTTTCTCTTTTTTGGGTGGGGGGGCAGTAAGGCAGGGGTTTCAATGCCCCAGGCTATGCCCCCATCTACCCCACCCCAGCCCTCTTTGCGAAGCCTCTTTATGTTTCTCCCCCCGAATCCCCTCCAACACCTCCCAAGCTCCCCCATGGGGCAGGTGACAGGCCTCCACTGTGAAGGGCTGAGGGAGCCATGACGGATTCCACAGATGGAGCGTGGAAATCGACGGCAAAGACCTCAGCTCTGTGGAGCAACAAAGAGCCCGAAAGTCGGAGAGAGAAATATGGGTGGAAAAGAGGGAGATTGGGGGGGGGACAAAGACAGGGTGACAAGGAGGGGGAGAATAAGGGAGGAGAAGGTGGTGCTTGTTTAAGGAGGATTGTGCGCCAAAGCACATAAAGTGTTTGTCCGGTGAATGTGATACTGCTCCGATTCTTTTTCTGTTCGTTTTGCAGTATTTGTTGTGTCTGGTGCTCGGCTTCCTGTCACAGATCGTTTTCTTTTCAGCTCAGCCTCTTGTATAAATGCTGCCTCTTGACATCACATGATGCAGCAATCCAAAGTCAAGTGAAATGAAACTAATGAGCCTGCTTTGGTTCTTCCTAAAGCACTTTATCACTGTTAGTCTCCCAAGACTTGAGAGGTGCCACTCTGTCGCTTCTTTTGAAAAGTTCTAGAAACCCCGGTAGCTGTCATAACCGAATGGGTAATTCCAAAGTGATTAAGGATTTTCCTGGGCTGCCTCGGCTTTCCCAAGGCCCAAATCCCTGTGAAATGCTGAGGAACGTGCATGCTGGGGTGGGATTGGGGGAGGAGGAGGAGTAGGACAGGGTGGACATTCCTTGTGGCCTTCCTCTGTGCAGGAACTGGAGGGGGAGGCTACAAAAGGTCTCATCTCTTGTTTTTCGGTCGTCCTGTCCAAAACTCCACACCCCGAATTCCTTCCTCACCATCTAAAGCACAAAGCCCAGTCATTCAGAAGTCGAGGAAAAATGCGGCCCCCACACTTCAGAGGTTTTACAGGCGCTCCGTGATGACCACATCTGAAGCAGATCCAGAAACAGCTGATAGCGTAGAGATGAAACCCTAAACCGCTGCGTCGATTTCAAATTGTCTTTTCTTTGCACCTGTTGGAGAAGCTGCTCATTTGTCCTTCCTGTTAAAATGCCGACATGTTCAGGCAGCGTAATGCAGCTAAAACCACAACAAAAACATCCTGCAGGAGGCTTAAGCCAATGTCTCAATTTTGTCCCCCCTCCCACCTCAAAAATATTTTACGTATTGGCCGCTCATGCTTGAAAGTTTCTTTACCAATTTGCTCCTAATACAAGTTAAGTTGACTCCCACAGCTTTTGGTGTTGTGAGGAGAAAATCGCCAAAGGGGAAGAGAGGATCAGTTTCACATGAGGGGCCCCGAGCTATTTGGATTCTCTTGTAGTTTATTGTCGCTTCCAAGGGGGGAACTAATACAGTGTTGCACACAAAACTTCCCCTGTGCTGAGGGGGAATTAATTAAGTGTAGCACAAAAAGTGGGCGCTTTGGCCACGGTGAGCTGAGAAGGAAGCCAATGGAGTGTTTGAAGTAGTTAAAAACCAAACTGCTGGATTACAGAGAAGATCTCACAATAGTGTTGACACAGATCTGAGGCAGAAATGAAAAGAAACACAAAACACAAAAGCTGCTAAGGCGCATTTATATCACCAAACCTCAAGTTATATTGCGTCTGATAAAAAATTTTTATCAACCGTAAATTAGAAGTTCTGTTCAGTGACAATCTTTTGTTTTAAAATTGGTATAAAGTTTTTGTTTAGGTAAAAAAAAAAAAAGAAAATGTTACAGCAGTCTGGAAAAGTCTGGGTAGAAAGTGTCTTCTAGAGATGAAATTATCATAATTATGGAGAAATATCTCTAAAATTCCAGTCCTGTGGTCCATCTGTGTGCTTTGTTATCCGTCCATCTCATAACACAACACTCTGCATGTAAAAGCACTTTAAACAAGCAACCAAGGCTGATCAAAGTACCAGAGATACTGAAATAAGACACACAATACCTACCCAGTGCGTGAATCTCACACTGGGTTGGAGGCCACACTTTAACATAACCCTAGTAACGTACAGTGTAAATATATACTTCAAAAACACAAAATCTTAATTTTTGTCTAGTTTCTGGTGCCAATATCTCAGTGCACTTGAAATAAGACAAGATTAACAGAGGACATAGAATAGAAGATATGTTACTTATGTCAAATAATCTGCCAGTAGAACCAGTACTTTTTCATCAATATTAAGGAATTATTTCTTTAAAACAAGAGCCTATATCTTTCTGAAAAGTTACTTGTACGTTAGTTCTATCCTATTTCAAGTGTGCTAATATATTTGCATTAGAAACTAGACCAAAAATACGTGAAAATATTTTGTGCTTTTGCAGTGTAATCATTAACCAGAGGCTAGATTTCATCCTAATCTGAACTTCATACCTGAATTATTAAATTATAGTAAGTGAAAGCTGTTGCCTCTATAATAAATGACGAGAAATCTACAAAGCTATAAGATTTGGACACATTATCTTTAATATGAGAGGCAAATTAGATTTAGTCTGTGTGCTTTAGATCATAAACGGCTAAATTTTTAAGTCACAATTTTATTCCTGTATAGCTACAGGATCAAAATAATTTGTCTTTCTGTAAGGTTTTCAACCCACTTGTGCTGGCATTATTTGGGCCATTGGGATTAATCTTGAGGTGGGAATATACAGTATTTTTATCAGGTGTGTGTGCATGTATGTAACACAGAACAAACTAACATTTTATTGCGTTAGATTAGTATTCACTCCCAACTACCAAAAGGGACAGAGTGAATGCACTCTGAAATTTTAGACTTGCTTTTTTTTTTCTTTTTTTTTCTTTTTTACAGTGAGGAGCATTAAATGTGGTACCAGTTCAGAAGCAGTCACCTTCTCCTCTAAATAATCCCTGTTCTCCTCTCTCCTGAATAGCGAGTCACTCAGACGAAGGCTCGGATGTGGAGTCAGAGCCCGATCTGCCACTGAAGAGGAAACAGCGGCGCAGTCGGACCACCTTCACAGCCGAGCAGCTGGAGGAGCTGGAGAGGGCCTTCGAGAGAACCCACTACCCAGACATCTACACCAGGGAGGAGCTGGCTCAGAGGGCCAAGCTCACTGAAGCCAGGGTACAGGTAGGAACTTTTCTAGCTATTTCTGAGACAGTAAGACACATCTGAACTCAGAAGTCATTAAATTTATATGAATAATTCTAGTATAAACCCAAAGATTGCAAATATATCTCCAGCTTTTAACACACTTGTTGACGGCAGGCATCCCTCTCACACACATTCAGACATAAACAATGTGGCTTTATTTACTCTGTTAGCATTTAAGGACAACCTGCTGCACTCTATGTGCTCCATCACACTAAATCATAGTCAAGTTCTGGTCCTGATGTCTCCGGGGCCCAATCTGGACCTTCCCATTTATGATCTAGGGTCCAGAAAATTCTCCTCCACAGGCTCCATATGGGAAACATAAACAGGCCCAGCAGGAGCTACACCCATATGGGCTCAGCATGTCAGTCAGTGCAGCCAGCCATGATACACGCTTTCTCTCTCGCACAGTCTAACACCTTCCCTTTCAACTTCTCACCCTCTGACAAGTATGGAAGCATTACACACTCAGCAGCAAATGAAACTCAAATATAAGTGAAATAACTGCCCGTCCTTTCCAGGTGTGGTTCAGCAACAGACGAGCGAGGTGGAGGAAGCAAGCTGGAGCCAATCAGCTGATGGCATTCAACCACCTGATCCCGGGTGGATTCCCCCCCACAGCCATGTCCAGCATCCCGCCGTACCAGCTCTCTGACAGCACCTACTCGCCGTCATCTATAGCACAGGGTACGGGACAACTATTAACCATCACTGGCTTTTGATTTTTGTGTAAAGTTTCACACTCCTTTAACTTTTTCATAATTTGTGATTCTGATAGACCAACACAAAATAATGACGGTTTTTAATAGCGTTTTAGAATTTGTGTGATCCTGCATGTAACCCATGTGGATGGTGTGTTCGGGGTGATATGCAGTGTCAGTTTTTTTGCCTTTCTAAAATGTGCAAAAATATTCTTGAATTTGAACAGTTTGATTAGCAGAAGTATTGTTACAATGTCATAACATACTTTTTGGCCTTTTGTGTAGTATTGATTAAGACTGTCGCAATCACCAATCAATCAGTTAATCACATGATAAATTAAAACAAGCTCAATAATTTATAATCTGATAATATTTTTTGAAGGGCAATTTTGTTTACAGAGATATCATAATCCATTTAGTTTATGTTTACAGTTGTGTGAAACCATAATTTATGTGGTAATTTATAAAATAATTTTTTTGTTTAATTAATTTTTTTGGTTATGTTTTATTCAGGATATTTAAAATGTCTTCCAGATCCAGTATTATGGGTTATTTACAAAATGATCGTTTATTGGTCTTTGAGAGGGCGAACTAGCATTACTACGCTATATTTCATATAATATTTGAAAAGTGTCTCAAAACAATATTATCATTTTTTGCAAGAATGTCAGGAACAATTTCTCATCCAGTAAAATTTATCTTGGCAGGCCTGGTATTGAGTGCAACTTATGTTCAGATGTCTGTTTGTAGTCGGATCTAGCAGTGGTGGGATTATGATGTGATTTACTTGAGTGACAGAGTTCTTTGATAAGTTTAAAATTTACATAATTATAATTTTCAGCCAGTGTTAACTTCCAGATTCACTGCGTCTGGCTTCTTCTGGAGCAGAATTATGATACATGGTTCATATCAATAACATAAAAGTCAGAGTTGACCGTTCAGACTGCAGACGCTTTCAAAACTATAGGATACGTATCCAATTTAGTACCACATAAGGAAGTGGCTGAAATCCATTTTTTTTGAGTGAAAAGATCAGAATTGGGCAGTTCAGATTGCCGTTCAAAGTAGGATAAGGGTTGCATACTGGCAAAAAAAGTGTATTTGGGTTGAATTTGCCTGTTTTGTGAACATAGCCTCTGATATGTCTGCTGTGTGGTGTTATGGGATGCCAGCACAGTGGCCAGACTGCAGCTGGGGAACACTTTTTCTTTTTAATATCCTTTAGGCTCCCTGTAGACACCTGACTAATCTCGCAGATCCTGTGGCAGTCTGGACGACTGAAAACTATTCTGAAGAGCTGCTGCAGCGTCATTGCGTCTTTATTTAATTTAGAAGCTATGTTGTATTTCTTTATCTGCACTGTTTTAATTGGCAAGATAGACAAGAAAGTGCATGTCTTTCCAAAATCCTTACAGTTAATCTCTGATTGTAGTGTCGGAGCCTCCCAGCACGGTGCACCGTCCCCAGCCCCTGCCTCCTTCCTCCGGCCATCAGGCCTCCGCTGGCGGAGGGCAGGCAGACGGCGGCTCTGCCTACTGCCTCGCCTCCGGACGACACTCCTTCTCAGGCTACTCAGACAGCTTCGTGAGCCCAGGAGGGCCAACGAATCCCATGAACTCCGCAATAGGAAACGGCCTCTCTCCACAGGTGAGACACCAGGTACAAATATGTGTGAGCCGCTTCATGTCATAAAACAAAACATGTCATGCTCTATAGTTTTAAAGTACAATCTGAAGTTGAAAGCACATAAAATAATTATGTTGGGTGTTTTTCCAGACTTGTGTCACACAACAAGTTAGCAGAATAAGTCCTGAACTCAGTGACGGATTAGCACTTCCCCTGTGGAGGAGAAAAGTGCAATGACTCTTATAGGACAGAGGACAAATCACTGTGTGACAAATGAGAAGTGAAAAGACAATTACAGTCAATTATCCAGGCATGAAGTCCCAAGGTCTCGGCACCTAGACGACGGGTGCAGCAGAGGAGGCAGAGAGGTTGGGACCCTAACAGGCAGAAAATGAGATTTCAGCTCGGCGCGGTCTGACTCCACAGAGTTTGAGGACAGCGACACACTCATGCAGATTGGCATAGTTACAGGGACAAACATCCACATTCTGGGGATAATTGATCATCTCCATAACATTCACAGGATCAGTTAAGGGTTTCGCAACATCTCTAACACAAATATTACACGACATGGTTGAGCGCCACGGCTGAGACTACTTTTCTTTTTCTTTTTAACATGCCAACAATCAAGCAAACTTTGTTCAAAAATGTGATAATGCGAGCGTTCCTGCATGCTTATAAAATATCCTCCTCTTCATTGGAAAAGTATCTGCATTCGTTGATCTTTTTCAGATTTTCCCACAAGCTTCAACATTTTTTGCTGGATTTTCGATCACAAAAAAGCAGTGCGTAACTGTTAAGAGGTATCGAAACATGGCTTTCAAATGTTTTTACGAATAAAACCAATCATTCATGAACAGATTAGTTTAAAAAGTAATTTGTTTCCATGTATTTCTGCTTGTTCAGTAATGTTTTACCCAGCATTTTCAGTGCCTTAAAAGAAAACCTGTTGGAAGCAGTGAAAACATGAGCAAAGACAGTTCTACAAAGGAGTTGTAGGAGACAGAAAAGTTACTCAAAATGCACAGCACACTATGTATCATTTGCCTTCCACTTCATAATTAAATACTATTTTGTTGGTATTGATGACACAAAATCTCAAGAAAATACATCTGAGCATGAGGTTGCGGTGTGTAATCTGACAACTGTAAGTATAAGACATTCAAGGCACTGTAAGAGCTTGAAGGCCATGTTGTGAATGGACAAACAGCTGAACATTTTCTGCAGCCTCAAGGAAAAATTCTCCTGATGGCATTCTTAGAATTTTTGCCTCACCATTTTTCCTCGTGAAAGCAGAAAGTTCTAATTTATTTGTATATGTTTCATACAGCAAAGAAGGAATATCCTGTCTCAGATATTTCCCCCCCCCCTCCATACCGACATTCTTCCCTGCTAAGCTGTGTCGATTTAGGCCGCTGGCAACGGCATCGTTCCAAAACGAAACACCCTGAATGGTGGGAGAGAGAGAGAGGCTCACAGGTAGAGAGGCATGATGGGTAAGGGTCTAGCTAGAGAGAGATGAAACGAAAGGCAGCATACAAGCACTCATCGTTTTAAGTAGCACTTTTTCCTGCTGGCTTTTTGCTTAAACAAACCCCTCAAAATTTTGGTAATTTTTAAGGAAAATGTTAGCAGGCATGGCAGGAAACACAACTCTGCTCTCAAAATCAACATAGACTGCTCCACTCACCTCCCCTGCTAGGGAAATGATTTAAGCAGGACCATGTGTGTGTGTGTGTGTGTGTGTGTGTGTATGTTGACTAATGTGTCACTTAGAGGGGCTGAGAGGACGCAAAGAGCAGCGTACCTGCTTCTCATTAGGTCAGCCTGGAGGCCTTTTCTCTGCTAGCAAAAGGTGGGATATTTTACATTTGAAGGTAGCAGATGCAGTTTTAAATAAGACAGAGTTGGTCTCACTTCCTTAATAATGGTACACAGAGCGCCTTAATGAAGGACAGGTAGATTTGATAAGCGTCACTGGGTCATTGGTGGTTTTTCAGGTCTGTTTTGAAGCAGCTGTAATGTTTTGACCCACGGCTATTTTCCGTCCTTTGCGGGCCAAGGACTGTTTCCTTAAATTTGATTATCTGCTTGCTAATAAAGACCAGGTCAAGAGCTAAAGGATTTCTCCAAACTGCAAATCTATTCTTTGGTTTAACAAAGCCCAGCTCACACAGATCTTTGCTTTTGTCTTATCTCTCCTAGCGTATCTCTCTCAGAGATAAGTCCCCTATCTTGTGCCACGGCTTTTTGGAGCAGCGTCAAAAAGGAATGTTAGAATAAGTGGAGCCATGGATCAGAGACAAATTGTTTAATTCCTCCTCTCTAGTGCGATCTCTGTCTGGAACTGACTCACTGGGAGTCTTTTGATGTCCTCTGCTGGGGGATTTCCTTTGTGTATCCAAGTGCTTATGATACGAACACTCACTTTTGTGCTTGGACACAACAAATAAATATATTAAGTGAATCAGAACCATCAAAACCAGCAAAAAAAAAAAAAAGTTTTGTTTTTTTTACATCTCATTCTAATGTTGTTTTGTCTGTAAATCAGGTGATGGGTCTGTTGAACCCAGGCGGCGTGCCACACCAGCCCCAAAGCGACTACGCTATCTCCCCCCTGACAGGCGGCCTGGAGCCCCCCAGTGGCATGGCCGCCAGCTGCAGCCAACGCATGGACCACATCAAGGGTCTGGAGGGTCTCTCCAGTGTTCCCTCCATGTCAGCACTGCCCTCCCTGCCCAGCTCCCAGTCTTACTGCACCCCGTCCTACGGCTCACCAGGCTACACAGTGGACCACGTCGCGTCCTACCAGTACAGCCAGTACGGGCAAAGTAAGGTCAATAGACGTCCCCTTTTTTAACTCTACATACCTTGACATCTGCACTGGCAAATTCAAAGAAATACATATTCAACATATTAGAAGGTTTTCTTGTATGTTCATTGATGTGTAAAAAAAAATTAAAGAGGAAAAAAGATGTAAGCAAATTTCTCGTTAAAGTATTGATGTAAAAATCCTGAATTCTGACGTATTTTATTGGAAATTTATGTGATAAACTAACACAAAATAATTGATTCTTGTGAAGCAGAAGAAAAATTAAACACGGGTTTAAAAATAATGAGAAATTATTTATTTACTATTTAGGTGAATCATTAGTATATAATGGATAATAATTGACTTATTTGGTTGTATTAAAAGCATATTTTCATACAGTGCTCTGAAATTTTACGGTTAGCATTTGTTATGGCAATATCAATATGTGTCAAGAAAATGTGGGCTAATTATAATCAGTTTCTCCATTGCAACATTCAGCAATAAATTCACAATTACAAGATTCCCTGATATCATGCAGTTCTTGTTCCTTATAAGTTTATGGAAATACATTAAACAATCACAAATCCAGCTTTCATAATGCAATATAAGGACTGCTTCTGCTTCTTTCTTAAAATAAATGCCTTAAAAATGACAGGATTAACACATTTTTATGTTGCTCAAATAACGTTAAAAACAGTATTCTACCAAATCATCCCCGTAGTTGTTCCAAATCAGACTAAGCATGAGCGTAAAGGAAGTTTATAAAACCTAAATATCAGAACACATTTTTAAGCGATCAGCTTCAGTGACAGACGTTAACTGATGTTCCTTTGAGGAGGAACAGGAAACTCCGCAAACCTTAAATTCCTTCTGACGAGAAAAAGAAGCTCAATTCCTTCAAAAGTGAATTAAAAGTAAAAATTTAACATGTTGAGTTCTTTGTTTAGGCCAATGCTGGAATCGCTTTGTTCCATGTTGAATCTGCAAATTGTAAACTGATAAAAGCAGATTTTTCATTTTCCGTCTGCAGCCTAGTTTATTGGAGAAAATCAAGGCTGCTTCAACCTAAACTGTTTCAATCACTCTTGGTTTTGTTTGATGTTTAGATTATTTCTTCTTTTTTTTCCTACGAAAGACTAAAATTTAACTTTTGGAAATATAAATGTAAAACAAAGCTGAGTAAAATTGTATGCCAAACTTGTACGTTTATTTAAAGTAAAAATGCTAATTTAACAGCTAAATTAAATTAGGTTGAAACGACTGCTGCGGTTAGTTCTTTCCATCCATGTTGATTCTGTATATGAAACGTAGACTAATTTTATTGAAATTTACATGGAGAAAGCAGAGCCAAAGACAAAATGTATGCAGTGCCATAATAAGATCTACTGTTTCATTTTTAATCAGATTTATTTTTTGTAGACCAGTGACTGCAGTGAATGGCGCATTTTGATGTCTTGAAGTCAGAGTGTAGTTCTGATTAATTAATAATTGTGCTTCCACCAACATAAATCAACAAAGTTGTGACAAAATGCTTTTCTCAGTCCTCAGAGATTACATAACAACATCAATATTTAGCCAATTTTTTGTGAGGTTTTTTTTATGACGCTCCGGTCCAGTTTTCTGCTGGAATCTGCAGATCTAGAAATTAAAATATTTGAAGCAAACCAGCCAGAGGAGAGTGTGATCATGTGCCTCAGTTCTAACGTCTGCAGCCACCGCGCTGCCTGTCCCTCTTCCTCCGCCCTGTCATGTGCTCTCAAGTGTTGGGGTTAATTGTGCAGAGCTGATTCAATATAAGCTGTAAACGTCCCGGCGCTGTTAGTGAGCTCCACGCTCGGTTACACGGCAGAGTCAGCTCCCATCAGGGTGAAGCGAGGCTGCAGCCCTGTCTGCTGGCCCCCCCCAGAGAATCCCTGCAGCCAGAGGCTCCCTCACATTACATTACCCACATGCTAAAGGACTCAAATCAACTTCAAACAAGCCTCCGTCTAACTTCGGAGGACAACGTCACTCTCCGTCACAGCATGATTACAGCGGCCGGCGTTTCCAATTGTGGTCCGCAGGGGGTTGGCCAATCAGGTTCATCCACTGACCCCATGGCAACCTCAACAGAACCGGGACCTTCAAAGAGAGCGGAGAGCTCGCCTCCGCCTGCCTCCATGTGGCTGCAGGTATCAAATGAATAACTAACTTAATATCCGAGAGCAGCAAATGTCTAATGAAATATCTCGGTCAGATATCTTAATGTGGACAGAAGAAAGAGAATGAGAGTGTGGCCGTGTGCGCATAAAGGACAGCACACACACTCGCACACTTCTCCGCAGCGCTACATGGCTGAGCGGTCCATCTTGATGTGATTAATCAGTGCGATTGGATAGCTGGTGCGCGGCTGGGTTTGGAGCTGCGTAGGAAAAGGTCTTTTCTGGGGGTGGATAGATCCTAACAGCCTCTGGCAGGTCGACTATTGGAAACAGGTGGTCGGACTGAGGTCAGCTGGGGAATCAGCGCCGCTCAAGGTTCCAGTTCTCTGTCAGAAACTGGACCATAACTGAGCTCTCACCGGACTGCCTCATGGAAAACACAGCGGGAATCCATGAAACACTTGTTTGTTTTTAGTCGGGCAATGTCACTGTTGCCAAGGGGATGTCTTTTTTTTTCCTCTACAGTGAGTCTTTTGCAAAGGTTACCTTCCTGTTAAGGCAGCCATTAGATATTTCGTCTTCGCTTAATTTGGTGAAGTTGTGCAATTTTCATAAAGCAATGACCCAAATTATCAAACCAATCATTTGGTTCGAAATATACATAAACAATATACATAAACTCCTGTAGTTTATGTATATTTTATTACTTAAAATAAATCGGTCAACTTTTTGACCTGTACCTGAACAAATTAGCAGACGGTTTTCGATGCATTCATACAAACTGCAGAATTGAACATAGTATCAAATATTTTGAATGTACAGTTCAACATGTCCACCAAACATTACTGAATAACCTAATTATTGTAATACATGTAACCCAGTTTGTGTTACATGCGCCAGGACTAATCAATGATGATGCATTAAATTTAATACTTAATTCATTTATTCCACATAAAATGAACCCAACTTTCATCATTTCCACAGTGCTCCGAAAAAGTATTCGCATAGTTATAACCACAAACTTTAATTTTAAACACAAATTTTATAATAGGCAAAAACAGCTCAAAGTTACGAAGTGGAAGTAAAAGGTTACATGGTTTCCAAAAATGTGTACAAATTAAGAACTGAAAAGTGAGGCTTGTGTTTGTATTTAGTCCTTTGTGTTGCTTTAGCTCCACTTTTTGAACTGCTTTGTGTTGCAGTGTCACATAAAACCCAAATAAAATACATTGAAGCTTCTGGTTGTAACTGAGCAAAACGTGGGTGTGAATACTTTATGTAAGGTGCTGTCCTGTCCATTTTCCCCTCTTCCTCACGCCTCTCCCATCACCCTGCCCTGACCTCCCCCTCCAAATCACATTTGTCAAATGCTATGCTAACAACAGCCATATGTCAGCGGAACTAAAACACATGCCCAGAATTTATGGCAGTCATATATCTCTTTTATCATCTTTCCACCTAATATTTCCTTCGCACTGGGAATACTTTAACACTTGCTTTCTCCATTCTCTTTCACAGGTGCCCTTCCTTATTTGAGGCCTGAGATCACCTGATCAGCCGCTTCACAGAGGGACACATCCACGGGTGTCTGTGTACAGCGACTGAAAAGCCTTAACGTTTGGACCAAAAACTGCTTTCGTTTATTAGGACACATTCCCTGCTGCAGGATCTTTTCTCTGTGGAGCGTCAGACTACTTTAAAAACGTAAAAGAAGGGATCATAAGATAGAATATTAGAGCAAAGACTGCACACTGATAGTAGACATTCCTGCATCTGCCGCAGAGAGGCACTTTCCACTGACATTAGCAAAGATCACAAAGTGTCTCTGCTCGTGGCGTCTTTGGAAAGACCCCAAACCCGACTCTGTATGGCAGCCTACCTTAATGGGAACTGTCTACATACTT
The DNA here is from genome assembly GCA_903067095.1 of Girardinus metallicus. Classification (NCBI taxonomy): domain Eukaryota; kingdom Metazoa; phylum Chordata; class Actinopteri; order Cyprinodontiformes; family Poeciliidae; genus Girardinus; species Girardinus metallicus. Next base: position 31,376 of record CAEGAE010097121.1, read on the forward strand.
GAGCGTCGCATCATCACTTGTAAAATTCCACATATCATCTTCAAATCAATCCCTTCCAGTCGTAGCAGGAAAAGGAAAGGGCTCAGTTGACTTTTGTTACATTCACTCATTTGAGATGTCCACACCCCACACATGGAGAGAAATTCCAGAGAGAACGAAAACAAACACAAGCTAATGAATCTGGGCCTTTCTTTTTTTTTTTTCTACTGTATCAGACGCCCTAATGTACACTCCAGCTGTACAACAGGCAGAGTTCGGTCAACCGTCTCCCCTGCCCCCTCAGATCCCCTGTCTCTCCCTGTCTCCACTTCCATCCGTCCCTCTGTCTTGCTGGTGTTTTCGGATGCCAAGGCGAAAATCCCGGCCTTTTGTAGTTTTTCAGAGCAACTCGGAGGAGGTCAAAGGGTGACTTAGGCGAGAGTGACAGATGAGAGAGCTGGCAGTGGAGGGCAGCAAAAGACGTAGCTTTAAAGAAGAGTGGGGAGGGGCGGAGGGGACAAGCAAGATCGATCGCAGCGTAAAAGAAAACCTTTAAAGGTCCCGTCTTGCTCAGAGAAAGCCAATGGGTCACAAGTCACGACTGAGGGACATTTGAGAAACAGAAAGAGTTAAAGACTGAAGGCAACCGTTTGCCCAGCTGACCAAAAGTGCAATATCACATATCTTAGAGACCAACCTCCCATTAAAAGCTGTTTGAAGATAAATACATGCATAAGATACATGTCTGGAAGTCTTAAGAAACACTTTGGATTCATACTTTGGATCAAATTTTGAACACGTGTGCCTTAAAAGCTTTTGGGTCCAAAACAAATAGGCAACACTTCTAACACTGAGGGGCAACGTTTCAAAAAGCACTAAGGGATAAAATGGAAGCAACACAAAGCCAAAACTCTGCAGTTTATTACTTTGTGTTGCTTCTGACCTATTTGTTTTCTTGCAGTTTGCAAAGGAAATAAATTCTGATTCGATTTCTGCTGCATAAAGTCCTGGTCTTAAAGCTGCAGTATATAACTTTTATAAAAATATGTTTTTTGTTAAAACAGTCATTGTGTCATGACTCTGAGACAGATGATCTGTGGAAAAAATGAAGCCGCTCTGCCTCCTCCCTGTGGTTCTACTGCCATCTGTAGAAATATACCACTTGTGTGGGGTGTGAGCTGTGCATAGGGGAGCATGATTGACAGCGCTCAGACCCTCCACCTGCCTCTGATTGGTTGTTTCTGACCAAGCGGTGTATTTCTGCAGATGGCAGAAATAGGACCGTAGCGAGGATGTAGAGGAGATCAATATTTATCTCAGATTGTCTTAACTCATATTTTACTGTCAATACATAGTGATAGTTTTAACAAAATAAGTATAAATAAATCTATTTTTAGTAAAGTCGACTACTGTAGCTTTACATATGCACTTGTTGTGGATATGAATGTCAGATTCACTTTGGGAAACTGAACTGTTCACAAGAACTGGGTGCACTACTTTGAATTTATTGCAAATTTTCTTCAGTCCAAACTGGGTCAGCAATATGCATGAAGGCCCCAGTTGTACATCCAACCTAATATTTGGTCATAGTCCCATAGCAGGTTTCAGAGAAACCAGAGAAATATCCTCTACTTCCAGCTACAACACAGACTGGGAACTTGACCACTCTTCTAACGGTAATGGTCATTTAAGTTAGCGCAGACTCGGCTTTTCAGCATAGTTCATATTTTCTCTGGGCTTAGGGCAGCACCATCACACAAGCCTGGTATTTGCTGCCTTTATTCAGAAGCCAATGGGATATGTGTTTAATTTCATCGGCCTGCTGTGTCCAACTTTCATTGAGTGTTTGAATTGACGGAAATTTTTAGAATCCAGGAATAACCGTGCGTCTTTATTACTCCACCCAGTTTGCGTTAACCACTGGTACCACTGGAAGAATAACAGTATCTCATCATGATGACATCACCAAGCTTTGTGACCGAATAGTTACCAAACAAGTGAAACTTGGACACAAATGAGCGTTCCAGTGATACCAGACTCACATAAAACCTTTCTTTTAAAGGGGGGGGGGTCACACCCCCCCAAATATTACTTTGATTCTGTTATGCATTTTTAACAAATCCTTGAATCTCCCATGGCAGCCATTTGGGGGAGTCTAAACACCTCTCACACAAAATCTCTCCCACTCCTTCAGACTAGCGGCAGCAGCAATTAGCAAACACCTTTTGTAACGGCACGTCTGCTGAGCAAAGACTGGTGCAAACAACGTCATGGAGAAGCATTGCAGTGATGACGTACTGAAAGCAGAGTGTCGGAAAGAGTTGGAGCTTCTTAAAGAGACGGAGGTCCATTTTAAGGCGTCAGATTCAGTTATAACGCAAAGTCAAATTTTGACACTCCATTTTCATAACAACTGAAGGTAGCATAGTGACTTGATTGTGCTATAAAATTAATCAGGATTAGAAGAGTGGCCAAATATTCAGTCTCATGTAAGTGAGGAGTTTGTTGATGGGTATAAAAAGTCTTTAGTTTCTCTGTATCTTGGCGTCATTAAGCAAAATACTCCTTCCCTGAAAAAGAATGACTGAGCTGCATCACAAAAAAAACCCAAACTAAAATGACATTCATGTCCGGATAAGTGGGTGCACATTTTTGAGCAGAGCTGTACATATCTATTGTTATTATGTGGTGTTGTGGAAAACTATTCAACGCGGTCCAACATAGTGGCGGCTTCAAAAGTACTTCACCCATAAAACTTCCAGAAGCGCTTTTGTTTTTGTCCTTCAGTCTGCACAGACTGACGCAGGCCTTTCATTCCCATGATATATATTTTTTTGTATTACTTGACAAAGCGATGTGACGTCATGTCATGTGTACAAGCGCATTATAATTTCTATTTATAATAAAAGAAAACCCCTGAAAATAGCTGATGTTTTGATCTTTTTTGCTAAATGGACTCTTTGTGCTATTTTCGTTTCCTGCTGCAGCAGAGGAAGAAGAAAGGCGAGCGAATGAGATTCCCCTGTTAGGACGAATGAAAGTGCACTCAGAGATAAATGTGTACTTTTGAAGGGGGCTCATGTGAAGCTTTCAAACCAAAATAGGCCTGGGATCAGCAGACATTAGAGTTGACACTGAACACAGCAGGCTTTCTCACGGATGCAGACATCTGCATTGGTGTTTATTAATACCCCTCTCCCCATACTTACTGTAACAAACTAACTTTTGTTTAGCAGCCTCTCGATGCAGAGAAGCGAGCCTTAAAGCATATTGTACAAACGGCCGGCACCCTCCGAAACCCCCCAAAATCCCATGCACCGTGCTCACATCCACAAGGCCCCTCTCTGTGTGTGTTTGTGCTCCATATGCATTCATACTTTCTATTCACTTATAGTGTTGTTTCTGTGAGCGCATGTGTTCATGCAGCCCGAGGGTGTTGAGCCTAATTATAACATTCTTCTGATTAATCGTGTCTGCTTGCCGGCCGCCGCGCGCAGCTTGTGCAGCAGGACCACACACTCTATAAATAAAGTCTGAGTCAATAACAACGCCGAGGATCACTCATAGTCTTGTCAGCTCTGTTTGCTGAGCCTGAGTAATTCAGCTAATGTGAGAACACTTGAGACGCACACACACGCACACACGCTGGAAAAGCACAAGCAGCAATGCTCCGATATCCCAGTAGACACACACGCACACCCACCCCCGCATACACGCACACACTGTTTGCTTTCTTAATCAGTCCATACCATTAAAGATGAAGACAAATCACACCTGTTGGGTTCCTAAATTGAGACATTATTTTAATTAATGAACACGTCCCTGCACTGAGAAGCCCATTATTTCATTAATGCACCCGCGGGTGTAGTTGTAAGCAACTATTTTAATGACGTCTCAAACCGCCACATAATGATAAATATTTTAGACAGAAATCCAAATCAAACAAACTAAATTTCCCCTTTCATTAGATCTTAATATCAATATTGTGAAACAACGCACGCTCTGTCCCAACGGCTGTTTCAGACATTTGTGTGTAATTTTTTTTTTTTTTTTTTTTTAGGAAATTCCAAAAAGAAAAAAAAAAAAATTGTAGTTGGCAAACTGTATGAGCTGTTTTCTGTTTGCTTGACTGATTTATCACAGTCTGAGTTCGTATTTCTGAGACATAAACAAACAGACAGATGTACTGGCACCCCTTCTAACGATGTGTAAATATCTTCTCAGTACATTGTATTCCAGTGCCATAATCTCACTGAAAAAAGGCAGAAAAATAAATCTTTTTGTTTGACTTCATTTCATTCAGTTAGGAAACAATCCCAGGCTGAGAAAATAATCCTTCTTTTGCTGCAGGCACACTTGTTGGTACCCCTTGTGCAGTTTTGTTTTGGTATTAAGGCATACAGAGGGATCTGCAGACAATCTCTCTAGATCCTGAGTCCTACCTTTTTTTCTCTCCTCTCTTCAGCTCACCCAGCAGCTTTCCTATTGCCCTGGGAGGAGTGTTGGCAAGGTGTTTTGGGTCATTATCCTGTTGAAAGACCCAGAGGAAAATACATTTTCATTTTCCTGGAATATTTGAAATCACCAGGTATTTGAAAGAGCTCACACACACACCCTCTGTCTTCCCGTGGCTCCTCCACCACGCTCAGCAGCGATTTTCCAAAAGTCCTTTGGTTCGAACCAAACTCAACTGGCGTATTTGTTGCCTAAAACTTAATCTTATTTGTATCTGACAAAAAGAAGACAGTTCCAGTTAAGGACCCAGCAGTTTAGCAAACTCCACATGTTTACATTTGTGTAGCAGAAAAGTGACTAACTTCTCTGGGCCTTCTTGGGGTTAATTTTTACTTTAAAAAACTGATGAGATGCTGGAAAAGACTACTGTTTGCTAAAAGTAGTTAGCCTATTAGTAAATAGCCTAAAATACCATCTCAACAATAAACATCCTTGTTCTTATGTTCATGTGTCTGTATGTCTAATAATTTAGCTGCATAAGGGGTTTTTGAATTGAAAATGCTGCTTGCTTTGTTGATGTATGGTTTTCGATTAAGTTGCAATTAATTAATTCTTGGCGCTGCAGTCCGCCTGATTAAAAATTTTAATCGAGTTCCACCAATATTCAAAATACTTAGATCAGTTGTTTGACACATTGTTATTGTGCTCATTGTGTTGCTGCAACAAGAAGACAGATGTGAATCTGTAGAAAACCTCTGCAGAAATCAGAGAAACAAAATATTTGATATGAAAAGCCTAACACACTCTAGCTTTTGTTCTCAGCCAGCGAGATAGTCAGGGTAGCTCTCACAGCCGCGTCGCACCAAGTGATCCAGTGTTTCACATCGCGGCAGACAGGCAGGCCCCCGGGTTAAAGAATTTGTTTTTCTCTCAGTGTTGTGATCCGACATGACCTCCAAATGAGGCTGGCAGCTGCCTCTGTCATTCCCACCATGCTGGATGTGTGTGAGGCCTGGTTCTGATGGCCCAGGTTTCTCCATACGTTTCTGACCAGCTGCTGCTTGGACGGTTTCTCTCTCTGCTTGTGTGGACTTAGCCCAGATGTTGCCGGGCACGGTGAACATCTGATAGCAACTCTCACATTTACGTGGGAAAACCGTCATCATGCACCCTCCTCTTAAAGTGGCAATATGATTAAATTTAATTTAAAACATACAGAAATAATTTATCTTCGTGTTCTGTTTTTGTTATATCTAAATGAACATTAGCTTAACGCACCTCTTCCTGTGTTTATTTAATTGTTCTCCTCAATCCCGTTGAATCCTTGTTCCTGCTCTGCGTCTACACCAGGTGGAAGGAAGTACAGGGACACGTCCTCCAGCTTTACCCCTGTACACACACTTAACCCCTGACAGCCCCCCTGCATTCACACACTCTGTCATCGCAGGTCCCGGCTGCTGTTGACCTGAGCACTAACACATGCTGGGGACAACTTAACCTCTGGACCTCCAGACAGAAAAACAGATTGACAGAGGAGAGGAAAGGAGGAGAAGGAGGAGGAGGAGGAGGAGGGAAGGGGATCAGGTAGAGAAAGAGATGCTTGAGCAGAGGCTGAGTACTGGTATCCATATTATCATCTGATTCATTTCATGCCTCAGTAGAAAATCTCAACATCTGTTGTCCAAACTCCTCACATATAAATGTACCTGTCAAAATCTTGAATGTTTCTAACTTGTATTTCCTATAACTGGTCAAAGATTTTTTTTATTTATTTATTTTTTTGTAGTTTTTGTAATTTTGTTAAAGCATTGTCAAAGGACTAGAAAAAAAAAGAGGGCTGCACAATAAGTGATAGTAAGTTTAGGAATGGGGAAATAATTACTTTTAGACATGTAGAATTTTTGCTCCTCGCTGAATAAAGATAGATGATGATGAGTTTCCTTCTCACATTTCACAACAAAACTCCGTGGCGTCTAATGCTTTCTTTCCCGAGTAGATGGAAGAACGGGCTGGAAATTAGTCAGGAAGTCAAGCTTTGGCCAAAATCTGTCAGAGCTGAAAATAAAACTAACAGCAGCAATCCAGAAGAATCGCAGCGTACTGCAATAAAATGAGTCCAGCAGAGGTTGCTGTAGCTGAAATTTACCCATCATTATCTGGAGGATTTTAGAGAAATTGACTTAGTTCATAGTGAGGAGCAGGAAAATCAGCTGGTAGGTTACATCATCGCATGTTTGTGTTGGTCTCTCTCTTGTCGAAACCCGTCATTCATAGATAAAGATGAAAAAATAATTGATACCGTGAGGATGTTGGTGTTAAATCAGGTTGTTTCAACTAAAATCTGACCTGAAACATCAGAAAGTGAAGCTGACCAGGATGTAACCCTCCTCTCACCCAATGACTGCTGAACAGGGGCACCGGCCCTTCATTTATTGAAATGCTCAACACTAACAACTGTAATGTTTGTACCAACTCTTTAAAAGTCTGATGTTTATGGCTTAAAAGAAACAATTCGGTTTTATTTAATGGTTTCTTATTGAAACTGGTGAATCCTTTTAAACTGGCAGCTTCTGGTGTGAACCTTTACATCTGTTGCTGCTGTTTCTATTCTATTTCATTCTACTCTGTTCTGTTCTGTTCTGTTCCGTTCCGTTCCGTACTGTCCTGTCCTGTCCTGTCCTGTCACTGGTCTTAAACCTAACTACCAGAATAATGTCAAATTTCATCATCCATTGGACTATTTATGCTCCCTTCCTGCTTTAGAAATACTAAAGCTATTTCTCCAATACAGATTTTCACTAAAAGTTTACTGACTTTCATGGTCACAGGAAGATAGAAATGAGTGTTTTAACCTCTCCTTTAGTGGTATATTATTACCTCAAATCACCGTTGAGCTTCACAGTTCTGCTAAAATTTGAGGAGAAAGTCTCATTATCCCTTTTTACTGGGAATTCATCAAATATTTAGTGCTGGTGTTTTCCCTCTGGGCTTAAGCAAAGCTTCAGCATGGAATATGTCTAAAAAAAATCAAAAAAAAAAAACAAAGATAGCTCTTTTACAGGGATGACCAAAGCTGAGAGTGGACTTATTTGCGCTTTTCCACTGTGCCTGTGTGTGCCCAGGATAACCTGCAGCTGTAGAAGTCCTCGTTTAATTTTCTGACTCCTCTGATGAAAAGCGGCCACACACTCTTTTTGCTTCTTCAACAGGTGGTCCAGGGACACGTTCTGCTGTCACACTCCAATGCTTTCTGACCTTATTCCTAAAGCACCAACAGCTGCTGAACGTTGCTAAGTATCGGCTACATAGTGAATATCGATGCTCAATAATTGACCTCTCTTTGTTTTGTGAAAGGAAGACTGCCTTGATTCTCTTTTTTTTTTTTTTATGGTCTCACATGATGCTGTGAGTCAATGAGAAAACAGGAGAAGAAGTTTGTGGACAATATGCACAGTGTTTTGTGACTGTCTCAGCGGAAGCTCGAATGCAACTTGCACGTGTTTCCCTGCAGAGGAAGGAGGCAATTTGGGGATGGTGACGCATATCGAGAGGAAGAGCTGGAGGAATGAAGTCAGCTCAGAAAGCCAAGAAGATTCTGGTTAGCAGAGCAAAAGCCACGTGACTCGAAGAACACAAACACGGAGTTGCCCTTCAGGTCCGAAGCAAACAGCTCTGACCTCGCTCAGATGAAACGTTATCAAGAGCTCCGGCCTCTTTTCTGCAACATCCTCCAACTTCCAGAGTGTTATCATCGCAACACAATAACACGCCACCAGGCAACCAGAGTTTTGCCTGCAGGCCTGGACATTACAGCACTGAAAATTTCAACAGACCTTGAATTCGTGTCTCATGTCTCCTGACAGTCATCTAGACCAACATGGAGGCATCTGTCGGCAGACCCGGCTCATGTGGACTCTCTCATGTCAGACTTTTACTCAGCTTAAGCAAACATTGGCAGTTATATTCTTTCCCCTGCTTTTGTGTTTTGTTCTTTTTTTTTTTTTTTGTTGTTTTTTTTTTTTTTTTAATTCAGCATAAATTTTGTTCATTGTTGGTGATGAAACCAGCTCTGGCAGCAGCAAAAACAACTCGATAGAAAATATATATGTAAAACATACATACCTTTCTATGGGTAATAGAAAAGTTTAAATCATAACAGTGGAATAAAATAAATACTCTCAACAAAATGAAAAATAAAAATAACAATAGTAAAGCATTTCCCCCCCTTCCCTCCCAGAGTCAACAGACTTGCTGCCTCCACCATCAATTATCCCTTCAGAAATTTTCTTTATAGAAAAAAGTTGCATAACTTGCCTCCTTTTATTAGCAGCAAAATAACAACCATTAGAAGTAATATTACTACATCACTGCTTTGACATGGAATAATAAATTCACAAACCACTTGTTCAGCAACACAGCCTCATGCATGTCTCATGCTGAGCCTCTTAACCTTATCCAGCTGTCAAGATAGATAAGGTTTTCTTGTTGCAATTTTCCAATGGTTGCGCACATTGGCAGCAACATTCGGGACTTTAACAGTTCTTATACAAGCAGGGTGTGTTTAGTAGAGTGGACACACTTCAGCTATTCCAACCTTTTAAGACAAATCACTGTGACTCTTCTAAGATATCCGATCTTTACAATATAAATGTATAAATCGTCATCTAAAAGTTGACATGAAGGTTTCATTAGCAGAAATGGAAAGCGGTTCAGTGGAGAAGAAATGTATAATTAACAACCACAACCTTGTGACATAATGCTTTACCCAATTGATAAATCAATTACATTTATGTTTCCAAAAAAAAAGCGCGCCTGATTTCATTTCCGACTTTCACAGTGCAAAAAAAGCTACAAAAACAAGACTTACATTTTAAAGATACACAAGTTTTGATGCCACAAATGCAGGTTTTACTTTTAAAAAAAAACAAACAAACCGTGATTTAAAATCTTGCAAAAAAAGATAAAGGATGCTGATATAAAGAATATTATCTTGGAGGAGTTTAACTGGTTCCAATCAAGGAATCATAATGTTCCTTAAATTGTATTTTGCCTTTATAATGGGGAGAAGTGACATGGCTCTCTACCCAGGGCGGCATGGTGCCTGGAGGGTCCATTAGCATAAACAAAAGCTTGTTTATGCTAACCAAATGTCTTTTTTATTTGTTGTCCAATCAGTAAAGGGTGCCCCATTCCAACATTTGCGCTGTGAGACAATGTTGAAGCCAATTGCTTGGAAATGATGCCGAAGTTTGTGATGTTACTTGAAGATACCATACAGGATTATTCCACTATTTGTTTTTATTTTCTCAAATTCAAAACTTTAAAATACCTAAATGGGTCAAACCTACGCTGGATCTTTTAATAGTGGACAGAGGTTTCTCAAAAAAAAAAAAAAAAAGGCAAATTAAAATGTATTCTAAGGAGCATTTATAATGACTCCTTTGTGTGTCATCTGTACGTTTCTGTTAGTAAAACACCAGACATGAAGAACTAAAAATCCTTTTTAGTTCTTCATGTTATAAAAAGAGACTGTTGTTTGTGGAGTGGAGGGTGCGTGTGTGTGTATGTGTGTGTGTGTTTGCTTATATGTGGTGTGTAAAAAGATATTAGCACCCTGGGTGGGATTCATGGAAGAACCAACACTTCCTGTTTGGAGCCAGTAAAAGTAATGAAGTTCATAGGTCACTGACGATTGCACTACCACATCAAGAGGGAAGATGAAACCAGTCAATATCTGTTCATAACTTATGTAGCTTACTTCCTTTTGTCTTTTCATGAGCTTTGTGGCATTGCTGTGTGACTGACAGCATCGCTCCAGTGAGTGCATATGTGGAACTTCACGAACGCCTCGTGGCTCCGGATCGTGCAACGGAATCGCCCAAACTCCACACAGCCAGCATTGTGAGGCTTGGCCCGCAGTATGAGAATAACATTGCAGCGCTGCGATTGTGGTTACATCACAGTGATGAGTGTGAAAGCCAAAAAGACAGGGATAGAAAATGAGTAATGAAGATGCGGGGCGAATTAGGAAGGAGAGAAAGGCAAAACAACACACAGAGGGAAGGTGGTTGTGAGCGCCACTACGTCACAGAGGGGTATTTACAGCATGCGGGGGTAAATTGGTAATCCCTGAGAGAAAGGAAGGGTGGAGGGAAGAGAAAACCCCAAGGTGGAGAACAGATTGACAGAGACAGATGTATACAGCGGCCAACATTTTTTTTTCTTCAGGATTTTGCCCACTTAGAGAAATATTGTGTCTCTGCAGAGTTCGTTAAGCTGTGGGAGAGCGGAGAGAGCTGGGAGGTATGCCGAGTGTTTTTCTGGACAAGTATGGGATGTAAAACTCTGGAAGTGGGATAGCAGCTGAAGCTGTCCATCGAGCAATGAATCAGGATGAGGTACCGTGAAGCGGAGGCCCTTACAGGAGCCAGATGGGCCCCTGGCTCGACCCAGCTTAAGCTGAAACTCTACACACACACAAACAAGATGGAAACAATGGGCTCTTAAGTTTTGCACAGAAAAACAGGCAAAAGCATACAAAAAGACTCCTATCGAACACTTTTATTAGGTGTACGTTGCACAACCAAAAGGAGTGCAACGGAAATAAATACAACAGGCCTAAATAATATATGTGAAAACTAAAAATGATTTAATAATTAATAAGATTTATATTTTGTGCTCCATGTTTCATCAAAATGCTCTGGATTTTTGTATTTTACAGCTTTTATGCTCAGTTGAAAATGCCCCTATAAAAACATTGTAGATCGACTTATGATCTTTAAATTGTAGAATTTCTTTTCCTCCTTTGACAACCAAACTTTAAAGTCCAGAGTTGTAGAATTTGAAACATTTCATTTGTCACTGAAATCTGCAGTTTTCAACAGCAATGAGAATTCAACAAAGTTACAACCCCTAGCAAAATTTTAGAGCTGCTTCTTTTGTACGATTCTTAGTCTATTGTTTCAATCTGTAGAGGACAAAGTTAAATTGGCAGAAACTGCCCTTAAAATAATATACCTCAAAAATATTAAATTACATTGTTGTAAATACTGGAATGTTTGTTTTTTGTTTGTTTGTTTTTTTTTTTCAGATTTAAGAGTGAGAAAAAAAAAATCTTTGTTGCATCTTCTCTTGTTACTTTGAGAGCCAGAATTCACTCATGAAAAATGATCTTGCTCATCTTGCAACAGCAGCTAAGAGATCAGCTTCTTTTGGGTTTAAGATATCAGAAGAAGATAATTCTTTTGGATCCAGACTGACAAATAATCTTTTCTTAAGATTACTTATCAGTTATCAGTTATTAATCTTTATTCTCATGTGGAAACTGCAAAATTATCCAGAATAATGATTGCATCATCTGCAAATAGCTTAATCTTCAACGTGCACCAATGTATTATGAGATATAAAATGTAAGAAATGCGCTCATTTTCTCTAGTGGGAGTGAGTTCCATCAGCCTTGCTCCTTTACCTGACTTGTAGTTCTAAATCACTGATAAGTAAAGACATTTGTAGGTCTTTTTTTAACCAGTCCCCTTATATGGTTTTGTTGGGATGAGAATAAACAACCAATCAACTCTTTCAAACAATGCAGGTTTAGAATTCATCCTACTTCCATTCAATCAAGGAAACACACACGCACGCGCGCGCTCACACATATTGAGTTGCATCTAACTTTCTTAATTGATCATTATGCGAGCAAACAGCCAAAGTCATTGCTCAGTCGTTGTGTTTTACTGATGCGGCTGGTGATTTTGACAGATGGCGCTGCGGCCACAAAACCAAGATATTATCAGGGTTGAGCAGCAGGCTGGAAATAGCTTGACAGCGACCACAGATTAATGCTCAGCTTTTATTGGGAATTTGAGTGCAATGAGATCCAGTGGCCTTACAAGAGAGAGCAGAGAGCTGAGAAAACAGAAAGGCGTTGACACGAATGAACTGCAGTCTTACATCGCTGTTACTTTTTAGTCTTAGTGGGCTATGTTATCCCTGGGATAACTTAACCCATATATTATGCCTTGATAATATAGAAGTTACATATATCAGATTGAAATATATACATAAAAATATAAAAAGTTAAAAACATTTTTTAACACACATGTTAATCTACATATAGACTTAAGCTTAAATGGGCATTGCAGGAATTTCAAAATTCATGCAATTTTGAACTTGAAATGACAAAAAAATACGTGAATTTAGGGTAGCAGCAATTTTACTTAATGATTTTTTTTTACTATGTTTTTGACACAATTTCAAATGAGTTTTATTTAATGATTTTAAAAACACATGAAGTGTTGAAGAGGAAGTTCCTTGATGAAACAATAATGTCTTCAAATAGAAGACAAACCAAAAACATTTTTCTAATTGATTCAGATAAATGACGATCAACATGTGGCAGGTTTGGTTTTGATGGTCTCCAACACTCTTGCAGAAGGAAAAAAATCATGTTCCTAACTAATGCTCAGTTTTGCAAATATTCATAGATCTGGAGCTATATAATTGCAAAGTTTAGCATCTGATGAGGCCTTTGGTGTCATTTAATTTGTCTTGCTCTTTCTGGGTGTTCATATCTACTATTTTCACAAATAAGTTAAATAAGTGGCTTTATTCATTTTTCCTCAGGGACTAATAAAGAATCCTGATTTATATTTGAAATAAAGAAAAAACCAACAATATCAGCTATAAAAAAAAATATTTACAAAGAATTCTAAGATAAATCATGTCTGAAGTGCTTCTCTCTTGAATATATTGAATTATTTCTTATTGTTAATAAACTCTTCCCATGAATGTGTTGTTACAACATTGAACTCTCTAATTCCCTTCATCCACAGAGTAAAAACCAAACCTGGAGAGGCAGCATTCAGTTTTTATGCTCCTCTAATCCAGAACAATTTTTCAAAAAACTGCAAAGCTGTCAATCTTTATTTATTTATTTATTTTAAATCAAGGCTAAAAACTAATTTGTTTAGCATTTCCTCTGATTGACAATAATAGGAACTTAGATTAATCCATCCCCGGATTACAACATTTGTTTCTCTTTATTGTGTCACTATAATGTAATTGTTTTATTTTTTATTTGTTGATTTTGTTATAGGGCTGCACAGTGGCGCAGTTGGTAGAGCTGTTGCCTTGCAGCAAGAAGATTCTGGGTTCGATTCCCGGCCCGGGGTCTTTCTGCACGGAGTTTGCATGTTCTCCCTGTGCATGCGTGGGTTCTCTCCGGCTTCCTCCCACAGTCCAAAAACATGACTGTCAGGTTGATTGGCCTCTCCAAATTGTCCCTAGGTGTGAGTGCGTGGTTGTCTGCCCTGTGTGTCTCTGTGTTGCCCTGCGACAGACTGGTGACCTGTCCAGGGTGTACCCCGCCTCTCACCCGGAACGTAG
>CAEGAE010097127.1:0-27142 GCA_903067095.1 Girardinus metallicus
ACTGTCTCAGAGGCCTCCTTGCACAACCTACACCTTGGGTCTTGTCTGGTGTGGTAGATCTGAGCCTCTATTGCTCTGGTGTTTAGAACAATCCCTACCAACACTATAACAGAAACCAATGAGCTGATATATATATATATATATATATTTTTTTTTTTTTTTAATTGATAACTTATCTGGAACCATGCACAGAAAACATTGAGCTCAAAGAGCAAATATGTACTGCACCAGATTATAGCTTAATGAATGCTAAGCAAGTCATTTTGTGGCTGGATACAGCAGCTTCTTAGACCATTGAATCCAGTTTTACAGACCTTAGTGTTTATAACAGCAGCTGTTTTTTTTTTTGTTTTTTTTAACTGCAGCTACCTTCTCGTAAAATCTATGTTGCATTTTACCCCTGCTCTTTCAGCAGTATAGTTTAAATTTAGCAACTCTGCAGTGGAAAAAAGTGTGACCAAAGGTAGCACAGCCCAATATATCATCCTCGCAATATCAGTGTGTGCAATATTAATATCGTGACGGACTGTCTGGGGTGCAATAATTGTTGGCTGATATATTTTTAAGAGTTCTGTGGTTGTATTTTTTATGATAACACAATATTTAGCAAGTAGGATGGAGTCTTGCATTAGCAAAAGCTAAAACCGTGCACTTGAAATTGGCAAAAATGCCTGTAGCATATGGAGAGATTAAAAGCACAGGCGTATATAGCACCTAATATCGTCATGGCAATATTTGCACATATTTTACCACTGAAAGCTTTATATAATATATGTAAAAATGCAAATATGGGCAGAAAATACATAGGCATAAAAACTGACAGTCCAAATGCTGTTTATTAAATGAGCTTATACACATTAGCTTTAGCAGGTATTTTAATTCAGGTAAGTGGATAGAATTGATAAAAATAAATAGATTAAAGTATTACTTATCAAAAATATTACATTTAATTTATCTTTCCAAGCTGGCAAGGGTGTAACAAGCCATGTCAATTAAAGTACAGACATCCCTCTCAAGTGCACACAGTTATTCAAAACACACACTGTTCCAAGAATGGAAGGCATTATCACAACGTCTCTGTAGCAGCCACGGGTCAGGTAGTTAGCTTGTCAGCGCGTTAGACCTCATGCCGCTGGTGTAGTCAGAATGACAAATGGCCTAATTGTTCAGCTGAAGTTGCCCTCTTGATTGTGTTACCTGATAGTGTTGATTTTTTTGAATTAAAAGGCGAGTTCTCCTTCTTGCAGCGGTTACAGTAGCCCCACCCCCCACTTCGCCTCCCAACAGGACAGTGGGAGTTTACTTCTATATGGGTGTTTATCGCTATGGAAGTCTGAGACCATAAATGTGGTTTAAGAATATAGTGATAGATCCCCTCTTCTGTGCATCTTTATTTATGCATCTTGATCCGCCTGGTGTGGCGGCTGGGTGAGGGATACGGAGAAGGACTCCAGAGGTGACCTAGTCGTTTCTATTCTTGCAAATATGTATCCAAGTGATAGTTCTTTGTATTTTTTAATAGTGCTGTCAATGGATTAAAAAATTTAATCACAATTAATCACTATGCTTCACTTTGTAAGCTTGGAATATAAATATGGACACAGTTTTGGTTCCTGCAGGAATGGTGCCCAGGGTAAGACCCTCCTTCTGCCGCACTCCAACCAATTAAAATGCAAGCTATTATCAGTTTTTGGTTTTGGTTTTTTTCTGTAGCAGAAAGCAGGTAATTTTGCCTCCCAGTACTCAACAGAAATTAAGGAGAAACTTACTCAGGTACACAAACATACAAGTAGCTGGAAACTTCTTCTTCTGTGCTCCTCCGCCTTCTGATGCTGCCCTGGGCAACTGCCCATATGGCCCGTATCGGAAACCGCCACTGTTTAGAAAAATGTTTTATTGACTCAAACCAAAACCGGTCTGAAATTTATCAGGGTTTTTTTTTTTTTTCATATTCAGGAAAGTTTAAAGGAAGTCATTTCGTTTGAAACATTATATAAAAATGTGAAACTGCTCGTCCCTCATCACTCTCAGCTCGTGCGATGAGGCGACAGTCGCTTAACCCTGCGTTCGATATACACGAGCGGCATAATTCGTTCATGTGAAATTTTGAGCTTGTAGACGTGTGAACGCGGGCTAGCAAAGAGACACATGAAAGTTCGACTTTTAATGCTGCCGTCGCCATAAGGACCATTTTTCGGCTTTCCAAGTTGTTCGCCGCTCCCCGTGTGTCGAGCCCAAAACATGCTGCTGTGAACTTGGCAACCCTCCGCGATAGAGAGGCTTTTAGGTCAAAATAGATTGTTTTATTAATCTTTATTATGCAAGTTACATTTTTCTGGTTAATCACATGCGTTAACATTGTCGGCCCTATTTTTTGTAACCTAATTTACACATTCCATTTATTAGATTCGTACAGTACTGAACCGTTTGGTGCGACTCCTCTTAATCTTTCTTTCACGTGGTACGTGGTCCTCTACACATATGCATAACTATTTGTTTATTTTACATTAATTGTATGACGAAGCAATATCTAATTGTAACAACATGCCAAGCAGAGATTTCTGCCTACCTTTTACAGACCCAAAGCCAGGAGAATCATAAAAGTCATCTTTACTGAAAATAATTCACCCTGAGAAAATGTCAAGCTTTCGACATGACTCACTGCAAAAGGGGAAAAAAAAAAAAAAAAAGCTATTTATATATTGCACATACAACAAAAGCTCTTCTATATGTTGCATTATAAAGTCTTTCATGCTGCAGCATACAGATCAATAGCCTGTGTTTCAGTTATTCTTTCATTCCTGCTGTGGCTGATAACCTTCTCCCAGTCCCGCTTTCATAATGAGAACACATGACACCAGCACCAGAGCAGCAGCTGTAACACAATACGGCAGAATGACAAAGCAGAGGGACCCCATTTATCGCACCTCGTAGCTTGCATACAGCGACTCGGAAAGTAAAAACTGTACGAGTAAAAAATATACATTTATATATCCACATCTGCTTGCATACATGCCGTTGTAAGGGTTTCTGTGCATTTATTCCGCAAGATTTTTATTTTTTTTATTTATTTATTTATTTTTATTCTGCCTGGCTAAGCAGTGCTGAAGATGGAAGTGTCGGCAATAATGCACAGTGATGATAATGACCATCCTGTCTGATTTCATTAGGCGAACACATGACAGCAAGCGCTTTGAGCTTCTGCTGTAACATCCTGCAACACCCTGACAAGCCACAGACGTGATTATCACCGCTTACTGCATCACACAGCTGGTTGAAAGAGCTGGGAAAAAAAAAAAACAAAAAACAAAAAAACACATAAATACATAATAGTCCCACTGCACACGTCGCTAATTCAAATTACCAATCCAATAAGGCTCAAGGGTATCCACCCTCCTTTGAGGGAAACTCATTAACCTTTGTTTTTAGCTGTTTTTTCCTCTTAATAGTCCTTTATGTCAAAACCTCTATGATGCTGTGTAATTTGATTAGGCTAGGTCGATTAAAAAAAATGAAGATTTTGGCTGTAATGTTTCCTTACAGCCATGTCACATGTATTTGTAGTTGCCAAAACATCAAGTGATGAACACTGATATTGATCATCCAGGATTGCATCACATTGGTATAGATGGTGCATATTCAGCAGATGCAGCTGAAGTGTGTGTTCTTTTTCTTTTTTTTTCTTCACAGCACTGCATTCTGCAGAAACACTCACTCCCTGTCCCGATATAACTACACAGCTGCCTGGTACCTACATAATCCCCAGGGGGAGGTCTTGGAAGGCATTGTGCGAATAAAGCAGAGCTAGATGAGGGAAGCTCTCTTGACTTCAGAGCAAGATATTGACATCTAACCTCAACTCTTAACAGATTTACAGTCTTATTCTTGTGTCTTTCTTGGTGCTGGCATTTCAGTCCACCCCCCGGAATAAAGAGATAATTCCAGAGAGCAGCGCCAGCCTCTTTGGCATCACGTTCTAAAATTAGGATACTCAGCCTGTACAGTTACCAGATTCCCTTAAATACCGGCCTGAAATAATGACAGCTAAATAAATGTCTGCTGCACACATAATCGACATTGCTCACTCCCTGCATTAATGACATCACTATCGTGAAGATGATTTAGAGATAATCTTCTGACCGTCTTGCCTGCAGCCCTGATCCTGTCAAGGACTCCACTGGAAACCTGGAGGTGCTTTCAGTGGTTATTGAAGCTGCAGTATGTAGTTTTCATAGACATTATATTGTTTACATGTTTGTTAAAACTGTCAGTATGTCATGACAGTATAACGTGAGACAGATAACCTGTGGGGAAAAAAAATATCAAGATCCTCTGCTATCTGCAGAAACACACAGCTTGGTCAGGAACAACCAATCAGAACCAGGCGAGGGGTCTTAGCGCTATCAATCTCCCCTGTGTATGCGCTGCTCGCACCCTCCGATTCCTCTGTCAGGCTACAAATAGTTCCTAGTTAGCTTAGCAATCGATGACAGCAAACAAACAGTTTACCTGCGACATTTAGTTGTTTATGCACCACCAGAACATCAAGGAGCGAGTACATAAGAATGATTGACAGCAGTAAGACCTTCCTCCTGGCTCTGATTGGTTGTTTTTGGGACCACAGAAAGAAGGCAGATGAGCTCATTTTTTCACAGATTATCTGTCTCAGGTTATATTATCACAACACAATGAGTTTTAAATATGTATATAAAAAAAAAACATTGTATATAAATGTTACATACTGCAGCTTTAAGGGAGTTGGGATGATTGGGATTAACTGGGAACCGGGCTAATTTAAGCAAACTATCATATCAAATCCGAAATATAAACATTTTGTTTTGTCACAGGCACACAGCCATGAGAATAAGCAACAAGACTAGAAATGAATTACAGTGGCCTGAGGATGTCATCAAAACCTACTTTACTTTATGTATTTCACAAATATGAATGTGACGCTTCAATAATTTTGTGCTCTGGACTCAAAAACGTGGCTTTTTATGTGATGATGGAAGTGCACAGAGCCGATAAGAGCATGGAGGAATTCAACTCAAGTCCTCAAGAGCCGGAGTCCTGAAACCTTCCCATGGGTCCCTGGTCCAACACACCTGAATCGAATGGCTGAATTACCTCCTCGGTATGCAGTCGAGTTCTCCACAGCCCTGCTAATGACCTGATTATTTGACTCAGGTGTGTTGAAGCAGAGACTCATCTGAACGTTGCAGAACACCAACGCTTTAAACTGAGTTCCCCTGATGTAGAGGGTGTGGTAGTAATTGCATAAAAACTGGTTGTTTTAGTCAAAATTATGTCAAAGGGTATTTTGCACAACCATATTAAAATCCCTGCTCGAAGCCGACCTTAGCTATTATAAATTACAGGGTTAGTTCTGTGTATTTAAATTAATTGCGCTTAATTCCTATGTAAAGTTCAAATACTATCCAATTTGGTAACTCTAGCTGGCATTCATGAAACCAACATGTTGCCAGCAGATCCTTTAAAGTTGATGTAAATAACATAAAAAAATTGTTTTCACATATTTATTAAAGCCTACAGATAAGTTTTGTGAAAAAAAAAAAAAATATTAACTCCTTGTGGTCCTACTGCCACTTGCAAAATTACACAGCTCCCGGTCAGAAAGAACCAATCAGAGCCAGGAGGAGGGTCTTAACGTAGTCAGTCATGCTCATATGCTAATAGGGGAGAAGCAAATTACCATTACAGGGAAACTGTCCACAGTCACCGGTGGCTATGCTAACTAGCATGAGAATTCATGGGAGGCTATGTTGTGGAGAACGTACACGTCAGATAGCAAGCTGATTACTGGCACAGATAGCCAGTAATAAGACCCTCCTACTGGCTCTGATTGGTTCTTTCTAACCAAGCCATGTAGTTCTGCAGATGGCAGTAGGACCACAGGGAGGACGCTCGATTTTTTTCACAGTTTACCTGTCTTATACTGTCACAAGATAGTAATAGTTTAATAATTTAAAGAAACATGTTTAAAAAAAATAATTTAAAAAACACATTTTATAAAAGTTATCAACTGTACCTTTAAGTCTGATGCATGGATCAGACTTTATGCAGCACTTCCAACAGACACTTGGTTTAACTGAGATCAGAAGACCCCCACAGGTGAAAGGACCAAAGGTTTCCCACTCAAACGTTGCCCAAAGCGTCAAATTGCCTCCACCAGCTTGATCTTGTCTATTAATGCATCCTGGTACCATATGATTCACCGATGTAAGAAAATGCACGTAGCCATCCAAGTAAGAGAGTAAAAAAAAAAAAGATATTCTTCAGATCAGATCTTCCATTACTTGGTGGTCCAGTTCTGATGATCAAGAGACTTTCCACAGTGGACAGGGCTCGGCAGGCCACCCAGACAGATCACCCCCCTTAGCAACCAACTTTCGGAAACCAGCATTACGTTCTTCACCAAATCTGCACTACAGTAGCTTATCAGTTGGCAATGGTTCACCACCGTCCTATCCTTTATCCTCTTTTACCAGTCTCAGTAGATCAGATACAACCACCAACAGCTAATGTTGTGACCCAATCGACTAGCCGTCACATTTTGATCTTTGTCAAACTCTATCAAATCCAATTCGATAGGGTAAAATGCGCCGTAATGAAGAAAAATGCCTTTCACCTGTCAGTGATCATAATGTTGTGCCTTACTGGAGTGTGTTGTTGTTTTAGCTCTTCATCAAATCTTCTAGGCAGATTTCTCCAAATGTGATGTACAACTAACTGACGCCGAGGATGCACACAAATACACACGCACACACATCAAGCTGGAGCCTATTACACAAATCATCTGGCTGGACGCCACTCACCAGTTAGCTCTAACAAGTTTTACTCATCATCATCATGATCATCAGCCAGGCTCCGTGGATCCGCGGTGCAACCCTCTCCGACCAACTGGAGGGAAATTTTGCTTCTTGCTCTTGCATTGAATTTCTGCTCATGCTGCTGCTAAGTTCTATATAAATAAATATAAAAAGTCTTCTGCGTCTTGCAGATGCAGACACACCCGGACCATTTCCACCATCCATATGCGCCTCCGTCTGTGGAAATGTAGCTCATTTGTCACTGTTTAAGCATCTGGGTTGCACAGGTAAGAGGAGCAATATGATGGGGCTGCATTGGGCCCATCATGCACAAACTGATCCAGATGGATAGATGGATAGATGGATAGATAGGTAGAATGTGTCAGAGCTGCCAAACTCCATTGGCCATTCTTGGACTCATCAAAAGTGGAACTAATAGTGCAGAAGCCAAAGACTGGAGTCCAGTGCGTCTGATTTAACTGGTCACATACTGGCTGCCTTTGACAAATTCACAGCTGGATGTTGGAAATTCAAACATTCCGGTGTGTGTGTGTGTGGGGGGGGGACAGAGTACTTAACCTTCCTATTAAGTTACACAGTGCTGAAGAATCCAATGGAAGTGAGGAGCATCTATACGTTATATACACCGGCAGCCGAAATGTCACAAACGACACAAAAAGAACAATAAGGTGTCTTTAGTTACCTGTGTCGGGACGACAAAAACCGCACCTAAAATCCCACTAGGGTCCTGGTTGTGGCTTAAAAGGCTGGAGATGCAAAGCTGAAATCCGCCAAATCCAAAGAGAGAGGAGGAAAAAAGGGAGGAAAAAAAAAAAGCTCGGGATAGTCCGAGGTTTGCGTCGGAGCAGGGATGGAAATGTCTGGTGGCACCAATAAGTCTCCCGCGTGCTGTTTTATAGCACAAAATATTCCCTCAAAAAATATATATGTATGTAGCAAAGGTGGGTTACATTCTCCTTACATCTCCCGCCTCTTATGTGTTGCCGTAAGCCGCGGAAAAGAGAGAGGGAGAGAGGAGAGCTGGTGTCCGGATGGAGAACTGCAGCTCTTCTCGAAGCGATACTTAGGCTTTCCTGAAAAAGAGAGAGACGTCGGCGTCAAATTGGAGCCTTAAAGAAAACTCTCCGTAAAAAAACAAAAAACAAAAACGAAAAAACGCCCGTGTCCTGCAAAACAGACGCTCCAGCTTCAGCTCATCTCCGGAGCTATTGGTTGTCATAAGTTCCCCCCCTGTCTGAGGCGCGACGAAGGAATCCCACCCAAGCAAACACACACACGCACCCCCACGCACGCAGTCTCCCCGAATAGTATGCGCAGTCATGCGAGCAATTAGTTTTCATACACGACTTGCTCCGTCCGCTTCTTTGGTTTCTCCTGGCGGGATGCGGTGGGGAAATCTTCTGTATCCCGGAAGTAAAACAAACAAACAAACAAACAAAAATAGGCGGCCAATGTCTGAGAATGCAAAACGTCCACCTGCACAAACAGGAGCCCGGTTAGTCACGCCATGATGATGTCTGGAGTAGCCAGTGGACACTTCCTCGGTTATCACAGGAAACGACTGACACATTTCATGGACAGCGCAGCATTGCAGCAATGTGATGTCATTAGGGCTCCATTTAAAGCGAATATACGCGACAATACCGAGGGAGGGTTGTCGTTGTTTTGTTTTTGTTTTTTACTGTGGAGAGTTTTGTAGCAATTCATTTATTTCGACAGAGAAAGAGAGACGGGGAGGGAAAGGGATAGCGGAAGGGAGGCATGCTGTGGGGTGTTTGTGATACTTCGGGTTGGGCTGGAAGCTCCTGGTCCAGCACAATATGATACTGCAACAGCAGACAGGAAGGGAGGAGGAGAAGGGTGGGCGGCTGAGAGGGATGGAAGGTGTGTGGGGGTGTGTGTGTGTGTGGGGGGGGGGGTCGATTCTGCATTTCAAACATAACATTCATCCCCAACTAGTCGGGATATTCGATGGTTTCTGTTCAGGTCGTAGTGATTTTTAACACATCTTGAATGAGTTGTAGACAGGATTCCCACGCAGTCTGGGAAATCGTCGAATTTGATTTAGCATGTTTTTAATGTCTGGATAAGTGTGGAGAAAGAAAGTAAGAAATAAAAATGAACAGTGTTCTTTTGCTTATGTTGTAATTTTCACCTTAATGTACATTCATTTATTCCTGTTTTCTCTTTTTTTTCCATTTGAATTTCCATTCCATTTACCTTTAACTTGCTGCTGAATTTCCCCATCATGCAATAAAGTTTCATCCGTACACTGTGCTCATCCATCCATCCATCCATCGGTTTGGTGTTGCTGTTCAACAATCTGTTCATTCTTCCTTCCTTTCTTCCCTCCAACCTTAAATGGGGTGCATTGTGTAAAAATCTACTTTTTTTAGCTCTATATATTAAATACTCAAATTTCGTTTATGTCATGTTTGATATATACAGCATTTCTATAACAATAGATAACAGCTGCGTTCACATTGCAAATGTGCGCAAGTCTTTGCCTGTATTCTTTTAATGTTGATAAAACACTATTTCCCAATTGCAGTGTTACTATTAAATAATAAATTAAGTGAATATCATCTGTGAATAAGGTTGTTTGCGTAATAAGTCATTATAAATCATGCAGCGACGGTTGTAAACAGTTACATGAGATACAGTCATAATTCATCCATGACTAGTGCATCATCTATTAGACGTCAGAGGAGACGTCGTCGTCCCTTAACCTTCGGAGCAGCTGCTTATGCAGCGTCTTGGGTAAATTGCTGTCTGCCATTTTAAATAAGAACTGAGTTTTTAACACGTTCGAATGACACACAACTTTTTCTGAACTGTGATGCTGGGAGAATAGTCAGAAAAAAGACAAAAACAGACCATCAATCTCATACTACTTCCTGTCTTCTTCTTCTTCGTTTCTGCCAGTAGCAACATCCAGCTATTGATCACGTGACTCGTGTGCTGCAAAAAAAAAAAAAAACGTCTTTCCGTTGCAGTTCTGCGAAATACATCTATTTCAATACGGCCAAAAAAAAAAAAAAAAACACCTCACCCTTGCCCGAAAACTTTTCATCAAATGAAACGTCAGTTTTTCGATTGAAACTCAAATGTATTTTTGTAATTTCAAGTTGCGTGAATGTATGGTTAATGGAAACACAACTAGAGATACAAGACAGAATTATGTGCCTGGAAAATACATAAAACTGTCCCTTTAAGACAATAAAAGTAAGGAATTTGTACATGCAAAATGTGCAGGAGAATGTCCAGATTAAGATAACCAAGAGCAACAAAAAAAAAAGAAAATACCTTAACCACCCACATCTTCCAGCCAGGCTTCACTGCCTATTGGGACAATTTCTCTCTCTCTTAGCCAACAGATATGAAACATCAATCCAGCAGAAAAATAAACATAAATATCTACACATTGAAAGAAACAGATGGAAAAAAGAAAACAACAGCATTGCTTAATCCTCTCAGAGAAGCCAAAGAAAGCCAGAGATCACCTGTTTGTAATCATAGTACAAACATCTGCAGCCTGCTCACAAAGTCCTCTTTAGTGAATATTGATCCCCACTGCTTGCGTGGAGATTTCACAACATGTGACTACGGAAAGGAATTCTGCTGGACTTGACAAATCCTCTCAAATCAGATTGATTTGGCAGTGGGATTATTGCACACGCAGCAGTTCCATTTAAAGGCACTGCATTTGAAAATTGGGGAGGTGAGATGCAGAAACACAGAGGAGGTACTTCTACCTTTGAGTAAAGCTTAATTTTAATTTTTTTCCTTTTTTTTTTTCCTTTTTTTTTTTTTACACATAAAATGCAAAAATGTAACCCGAAGTCAATTTATCACAACTAACCGCTCCCAAATGTTCTGCTGTAATAATAGTAAAATGATTAGAAGTTAAACAGCAGTGGATAAAGTGGCTAATTCGAATAGCCTATGCACACTTTATGGTCCTAAAGCGACACGTTTAAGAGGGGCAAATCTTAACACAGAAATGTTCACTCTTCTAGTTACTGTTTTGAAATATGATTTTTTGTGTGTGTGTGCTTTAAGCGGTGCAGGTTTCTAAACCGTCTTCGTTTTACTGCTGCGGTCACAATTAGCCGATTCACACAAGAGGAACAGCCTGCCGTAATTAAAGGCCACTTCAGAAACGATTGGGCCCAACGTC
The DNA here is from genome assembly GCA_903067095.1 of Girardinus metallicus. Classification (NCBI taxonomy): domain Eukaryota; kingdom Metazoa; phylum Chordata; class Actinopteri; order Cyprinodontiformes; family Poeciliidae; genus Girardinus; species Girardinus metallicus. The sequence goes on from CAEGAE010097127.1 coordinate 11,032, forward strand.
CTGTTTCGTTTTCAGACGTAAACTCTTGAGACGATGTGTGCCGCTCATCTATAACACTTTTGATCAAAACCTACATGGCTATGAGTCGGCTATAACCCCAACAAACGCCCAAAGGCATAATAATCAAGTGCAAGAGAGATCCGGGCGTCGAAACAGTTCTGTGCCTCTTCGACGCCATTGTGCTCGCAGAAACTGCGAGTTTCATAATGAGATTACCGCGAGGCTGAATGAGGACTTGTGTGTTCGTGAGGTGGGTGAAGTGCGCGAGACGCATGCGGAGAATGCTGATGGAAGTTAAAAAACAGCCATGAAGGAAGCCAATCTGCTATTTATATCGGGCCGCCTTCCACGGGGCTAAGCTCTCTCTCAGTAATGCACTCTAAAAGTGATTGATTAGTCTGTTACCGAGATATTGTCCATCTTAACAGTCCGCGCTCCCTGAAGTGATGAAATTACCGCGCTGTACTCTTTGAAAGCATAATAGCAGATTAGGTCAGTGTGATCCATCCGCTCTAATCAGCAGACCTGCAATCCCCTAAAATGCTAAACATGAAAGCAGGGAGGGGACCGGACTTAGTTCCAGTACACACCACCCAGCTGCTAATATCCTCACAGGTGTGCTTAATGACCTGGGAAACATTACATGCTGGGGTTGCTTAATATGCGTCGAAGTGAGTGAAGACATCTCAAATTGTCTTTTTCTCTCACTCTCTGCTCAACATGGATGTTCTTTATTGCTGTTTTAACAAATTGTTCAAATCAGTTTCCATTAAGTACTGTAAAAAATTTTTGCCTTTTTTTCCACCGTTCCGCCTGAATCCAGAGGACCCTTAATGTCTTCTGCTGCAGCCGTTGAACCTGTGAGTGAATGGTCTCATGTGTATGCGTACCTTGAAATGGGATTAAAATTAGCGCGGTGACAGGGACAATAAAAAGCTGCCCACAGGAAGAGCAGCATCATTAGAGCACCGACAGAGCTCTGTAACGGATTAACGTGGCCTTATTTCAGTCATTGAATCACCCTGTGTGCTGCTGCTCTCAGTCGCCGAGTAAAAAGGTGTTATTTAACATGCTGTAAACGGAACTGGAAGCTTCCTCTCCCCCATCTAAATCGTAGTAAAGTACAAGTTCTGCACCCCAGAATCTATTTAGTTCCAAGCAACATACCTTCTTGGTTTTGTACGGTAAAAGCTGTTATTTCTGCCAGCTGTGTACTTCTGCAATTGGCAACTTTTATACCTCCTTTAGAGCATCAAATTCATCAAACCTATTAAAACGGAATTTAAAAAATATGTTGAATCACAATAAAAGTATCAAATAAAACAAGATCAAATAAAAATATTGAAAAAGATTAAGTTAATTTCTATGTGTGAACTGGTTTTTGGAGTCAGATGCTAACCCGCTTCTTCGGTTTTTGGAAAATGAACCGAAATATTGATAATATCTACAAGTCTGTATCAGTATTGAATCGATACTAATGTGAATACTTTAGTATTGGCTTCCCTCTTGAAATTTTACTTTATTTCTGTATTGTAGTTTCTCGAGTCTACATAATAAAAGATTTTGCTTTGATTAGCTCTCAAACAATTTTTTTTACACTTCATTTAGTGCACACAAATTTGTTTTGTTTTTATATTTTTTCCGTTTGTTGTGTAAATATGGACAGAAATTATATTGTAGACACATTTAAGCTTTATCAAAATTCTCTCCTAAGTTTTAAAATAATTTAAAGGAAAAACCACACAAATGCCTAAAGGTCAGAAATTTGAAGATATACTTAAGTAATAAGTATTGTATCGTGTGTTTTGGTATTAAATTGATAAACTATGCAGTATTGAATACATAAAATATCCAGTTGTGTGTTTTTGCTCGTCAGCGGTCAGTTGTCAGATTTGTTTAAATTGCTTAAAGGGGGCAGTATTATGTATCTTCAAGACAACTTTTAATAGCACAATCAAATAAAAACTTTAGTTACAAAATTGCTGTATCTATTAAACATAACTTAAAAGAAATTTGACTTTGCAAATTGACTCTTTGAAATTGGGCCTCTGTCTCTTTAAGGAGCTCCTGCTCTTTCCAACACTCCGAGGAGGAGCTTTCGGTAAATAGGCGGAGCTTTGTGAGAGCAAACATTTAGGCACTCCAGCTATGTTTTTGGTGAAGGAATAACATTATAACATGATGTAAAGTAAAAAAAAAAGTCAATTTTACATAACAGTCCTCCTTTAATAAGGCAACAGCAGCTCAAAACCACTCCTTACAACTAAGATTCTTGCAATATAACGCCACAGCGCCGAACCTTGAGGCACTCTTGTTAGCAACCTGACGCTACAACTCACACAGGCTCAACAAAATTTAACAGGTTGGTTAGCACTTAGCATAAACGACATGAAACCTTCCTACCTTTTATCGACCTTTCGGGCGGTTTGAGGTGGTGTAATGGAGTGGGAGATAATCTCTCAATCCAATAGAGCGTCATTCAGATGTAGTGGGAATGAGAGATTTACATCATGGATGCGCAGCTATCAAATCTGCAGCAACCGTGCGATGCCACCACATCGACACTCATCATGTCTGTGAATTTATGCAACGTCATAAGCAGGCAAGGTTTAAAAAGGTGCAAATGAATTAAATAACTCACTCCTGCAGATTTGTCACAGCCATAGGTAAGGACTAACGGCAAAAGGCAGAGTGTGATACCAGACACGTTACATGAACACAACTCCTCTATGCAGTGAGCTTTGTTCATCTTTCTTTTATTCAATCGCATTCGTGCTCAGATCTTTACAATACAGGGAATCAAAAGCAAAGCAAGTAGGACCGAATTTCAATAATTGCAGTGATCAGAAATTACTTTTTGACTCGTGTCATTGACGTATAGTGAATCCTAAATGTGTCCATGCTTCATGCTTTCAGTGTGCCAGTCTGATCTAGTCTAAATAACAAGTACCACTTTATTGCTTTCAGGAGCCCTCAATGTCTCCTCGTATTGAAGATCTTAAAGACAACAACGGGCCGTGTGGGGGAAGAGTGACGTACAGCTCACTTACAAGCACACTTCAATACCACGATGTTGCTTATCTTTAAGAGAGCAAGCTTTGCAAACAGCGTTTTGTTCAGGGGTAACATCTTAATTTAGTGCGTGAGAGGCGAATACTCAGCGGCACAATCTAAAAGAATGACAAATAATATCACTGGGTGTAATTAATGAACTGACATTTTTCCTTATTAAAACAGCTAAATGATACATTTAAAAATTGGGCTTCCCATTTAATGATCTCGGGTTAAGACTTGTAATATAGAGAGTGATTCAAAAGGTCACTTTCCTTCTTTTATGATAAAATTTAAATCACCTTCTCCCAGACCAACAGATACCCTCTCACTGGCAGTAAAATAAGGAGACTTTTAAATTCATGTAAAAAGTCTCCTTTAAAAGGGCTTTTTACATGAATTTTTTTTGACACATTTGCTCTTAATGGAGCCACTGCACTTAGTAATTCAGTATTTCAAAGAGCACTCTGTCTCACTTTCCACTAAAGCGAGAAATCATCCATCATTTCTGTTGTTCTGTAGTTAATGAATTTTTCCTTGCCTGCAGTCTCTTACACATGCTTTGTGTATTCTTCTGTATGGTCAATTAAGGCTGTAGGCATTTCAAATGTTTCAGAATGTCCGTGTGGTTACCAGCAACATTTGTTTTTGCACTATAAACCTTTTATTTTCATTGTTCTACAGGGGCCCGAAGGATTACTCCCTTTGCTTTTTATAAATCTTATTGAGAGGCTGTGACAAATGGTTTCTACCTTGAATATAAAGATCCACTGCAGTTCTTACTGTATGTGGTGACTTATGTACAGATATGAAACTATCAACGTACAAAACACCGATTCAGATGAATTTGCCCCTTTTGTGCACATGTATTTCCATTTCCTAGTAACATGGTTTTTCATTTCATACTTGTAAACAATTGCATTTCACTTTATTTTTCATAAGTGACTGGTGTTTCAAAGAATGTTAGAGCTAAATAATCATTAGAATGTTCAAGTTCATCATATGTTTTTATATATATTGATTTTTTAAATTGAAGACATCCGACACCATTTTCTGACAATTTAGCTTCTATTCCTTGTTTTGGACACTTGTCATCCTTTGTCAGTCAAAATAAATACAAGAAACTTTCAGTCCTTTTGAAAATATATATATTGATTTCATATAGTCACTCCAAAATGTTTTAAAAAAATCTTCCAGTCAGAGGAAGCATGCAGATAAAATTAAAGTTTGCTTTAAAACAAAATCTGTCAATAATGTAAGACTCAACTGTATCTGACAATCGGTGGAAAAGTCCATAGAGCAGTGTACTTTTTGAAGGCCCTGTATGTTTGGCAGCTGACATTTTATTCTATTAGCTCATCCAGTCTCCCGGCTTTATTTAATAGGGGACTGGCTGGCCAGGCACATGGGGACATTTTCTAGCACAATCAAATAACTATGTTACCTTCAGTTGTTATGATAATGCTGTAAATGTCAGACATGACTTAAAAGAAATTTGACTGTGCAATTTAAAGCCTAGAAATTTGCCTCTGTCTCTTTAAGAAGGCCCTCCTCTTTCCGATTCGCCACTTTCAGCATTATATAAGGACTGCTCTGTGAGGCGAAAGCTCAGCTGGAAACTGCAGCTCTGAGGAGGAGCTTTGTGGAAATAATAGGCGGAGCTCAGGAAAATAGGCGGAGTTTGGGGAAATAGGCGGGGCTTCGGGGAAGCAAACGTTTAAACCCTGAATGGTTGTCAAGAGAGATTCAAGGATTTCTCAAACATGCATGGTGTCATGAAGTGGTGCAGTTGGTGGTGAGGGAGAACGCAGGCAGACCCAGGTAAGATGAAAAAATGATGATTGTAATGATAAATGATAAAAATCTTAATTATTTTTATTGCTTTATGCATCTGGGCAGAAAACGTCTTCAGAACCGGGTCAGAGTTAGGAACCGGGTCAGAACCAAGAATCAGTTCAGAGTTTCAGAATCTGGTTTTAGGTCAGGAATCTGTTCAGAACAGTCCAAGAAACATGCAGAACGGGAGAGCAGAAAGCAAGACTGAGCACCGGTAGCAACTGTTCTAAATAAAGACTGCAATGAGAGCTAACGCAGACACTGGACTTATCAGTACGACTGTGACGACAAAGACACTAGACAGTACACTAGGCCAGAGATTCGACTAGGACCCGACAAGGACAACAGGTGGGCTTAAATACACAAGGAGGTAATCACAGGGAACGAGACACACCTGGGAAACAATCAAGGGGAGAGAGACAAGACATCACAGAGACTCACAAGTAACAGAACCTAAACTAAACACAGAAAACTCAAATCCTCACACATGGAAGAATCAAAGTAACACTCCAGGTATGTATTTGACAAGGGAATAACATTATATTTCACATAATACCCCTGTTTTAACCATAGAGCAATATAATGGAGCAATGGTATCATTTGAATACTTTAACAAAGTATTCAAATATTTCTATCAGAAATCTTAAAAATACTCGTATTATTTTTACAATTTCTTGTCCAACTCCTTTACAGTGCAATAACTTAAACAATTAAATAGTAATAAGCTGGCTTTTTTTTGTAATAATGATGAGAGCAACTGATAATATATTACATATTATAACTGCATACAAGTAACTCAATGCAGGGGGAAATCAACTCAAAAAATGATGCTATGATGAGTCAAACTGACTAGAAAAGGTGAAAAATAAACAGAAAACTTTAGAGAATGTCAGTTTTGAGAATTACATTAATCCCATCACAAAAAACTGTGATATTATTTACTAAATCTAGTCATCTCCGAAATCTTTACGTTATGATGGCTCAAAACAGACAACAACTTTTTATACACATTCTTTTCAAGAATTTTGTCTCCCGACTTGGTTGTTTGGATGTAACATTTCATGTTTGGAGGTTTTATTTTACCAGGCTCCTTTTTTTTCCATGTTCAGACACCTGGTGCATTAGCAACCCCCACTGATTTTAGACTAGCTGCTAATATAGAAGTTCAGACACCTTCCTATGGGAGTTCAGCTCCCACATGACTCCAGGCCATGGTGTGAAGAAAGCGAGGCAAACGCAGTGTGCTCCCAGTTTCTCCTCTGAAGGAGAAGCGTTTAAAGATCAACTAAAAACCCATCATATTTGTGCGAACACTGAGAATAAGGTGCCTGAGTATTTAACTGCTGGCCCTGCAGAGAGCAATTTCCAACCCCGTTCTTCTGAAAAGTCTTCATTCACTTAGGGTATGAAATAATATGACAACAATCCGGCAGAAGTCGTTCTTTGTCCTAACAATCTGTTTCTACATTAGGCACCAACATTGAATGGAATTGATTCAAAGTAATTCTATCTGTAGCAAGAGGAGGAGGAGAGAAAAAAAAATAGGAAAGGGAGAAATGCCATCTCAGGAAGAAAAAAATATATATCTCAGCAGCAGATTTTTCAAGGTACCATGGCAACAGATCATACAGAGAATTTTGATGAGAACAGCAGGCAAAGGGAGGCTGATTACAAGGGAGACAATTTGTTACTCCAATTGCAGGAGCAAAACAGTCTGATTGCATACACACAAGCGTTGTGATTTATTCTTCACATGGACCGAAAGTGCCAAAGCAGTTTTTCCTGTTCCATCGCGGTCCTTCAGACAGAGGATGAGTGAAAGCGGCTGCAGCGCCTCGGCATAGAGATGAAGGGTACCATCAAGAGCTTGGCAGACACAGACTTTAAAAAAAAGAAAAAAAAAAAAAAGAAACCAAACTCTATTTCCAATCACACGAGAGGAAGTGGCAATCAACGCAACGCTGCAGCTCTCTATCTTTGGTGGCTATTCTCACCTTCCAATCTCACTCTCTGCTGCTCAGCAAACAGACCACTGTCCTGACAAACATAATCACTTGGAGCACAGATTTAGTGAGCATCTGTCAGTGGGAAATAATGTGAAAAAAAAAAAAAAAAACAAACTCTAAGCTGAACACCTTTTTTTTGTGCTGAATAGACAACTCTCGGCTGCACATTATTAGGTGATGACTGCTCCGTAAAAAGAGAAATTCCCCCTGTGCTCTGGAGCACAATATTCTCAAATATATGATTGGACACTTTACTTCCAGGGCAGCAAAGTATGACATAACTCTCCATTCTTCAGAGGGTTAATCTAAGAAATGTGGACGGATTTCGATGTCTATGTATTATTTACAGTTCCTTGAAAAGATAATAAGACCCTTTGAACTTTTCACATTTTACTACATTACAACAGAGGCGTGCACAGACATTTTCGGGGGCAGGTGCTCAAGTGGGAAAAAAAGGAACCTTGTGCTGCACATAGAATTATTCTTACAGGAATTATTAGGATTAAAGGAGCAGTATTATATATTTTCCAGGCATATGGTGCCATTTTATAGCACAATCAAGTAACTGTGTTGGCGTCAGTTGTTATAAAAATGCTACATGTATCAAATTTGACTTAGAAAAAATCTGACTTTGTAATTTAACGCCTTGAAATTGCACCTCGGTCTCTTTAAAAACTCCTGCTCTTTATGAGACTCTGCCTTCAGGAAGTCATCACAACGCCGCTTTATATTAACCCTTTAACAACATTTTTACCAGCTTTGACAAGTAGCTAGGCAGTTCCAGCAGGTGTTTGCTAATTGCTGCTGGCTAGTCTGAAGGAGCTGAGCGTGAGAGAGAGCTACTATATGAAGCTCAGAATTTTGGAAATCTCAGCTCTGAGGAGGAGCTTTGTTTTGAAGGCGGAGCTAGGTCCACGCAAGCGTTTTGCACAGCTGAATGGTTGCCAAGGGAGATTAAATAGTTTTTCAAACATGCATGAAAAACTCAAAGCAACCCTCCAGGTATGTTTTTGATGAGGGAAAAACATCATAGCATGATGTAAAAGTTCAAAAAAGTAGATTTTACATAATACTGCCCCTTTTAATGAGATTAACTACTAGTCATGACTACTGATGATAAAATTGTGTCAGGTAGAAATACAAATATGTGGGGCACCGGTAACGTAGGCTTTTAAACCCAGAAATGCTACCTTAAGCCACACACGCTACACTGTAAAAAACAAAACAAAAAGAGAAAAAGATTTCATAAGGGCACTTTTTTTTGTCCATTGGGGGAAAAAAAAGGCAGTATTGTCTATCTGTGCACGTCCCTGACTATACATTTTAACATATTTAATTTAGTATGCTACATGTGACAGACTGACACGATTTGTAGCATGATTAAAAAAGAAATCATGCTACAAATTTTCTGAATTTTCACAACTAAAATTCAGAAAGGGGCTCAAGTCATGTGGCTATGTGGTAGCCTTTGGTTTATGGGGATGTCTGACAGCAGCTGACTTACCTGGGACTCTTGAATCCGGTAGGATGGCAAAGAGCTATGTGATTCGGTGGTGACTTTGAAGAAGCGGCAGAGATCCACAGCTCATCTGTTGACAGGACAAATATTAGTTGTGCACTCCACAAATCAGACAAATGAGAGGCACTTCAGTTTAAAACAGACTTGATTTCAGTGCAGGAGCCATACAAAGACCTCATTTAGACATGAGTCAAAGACATTTCTATTCATAGCCATGGCCTACATAGTACCATACCAAGCAAAGTTGTCTGGGTCTAAAAGTGCTGTAAGTTCAGATTTAATTAAAGAATACGAATTCAATTTTTATTTTCAGGTTTGAGTCTGGACACTGTTGCTCATTTTGTTTGTTTTTTTTGTTGTTGTTGTACTGCTTAGTCTCAGCTGAAAGAGGTCTACACTTAGGCCTGTAAAATCATCTTAAACCAAACGTAGGAGGTCTTTCAGTCTGTGAACTGGACTGAAAGACATGAAATCAGTTGGTCACCTAATAAAACCTGAAAACTCATTAGCTACTCATTCATTGCAGGTGGCCAACCCAAATGAACTGATGCTTTGGAAATATACTCATTGCTTGAGAATATTAAGAATGCGCAACATCCTAATTAGGTTTCGTAAGATAATATCAAAAACCCGAACCGTGGCACCATAATTGCAGCTAACAAGCAGCAGAGAACGTCAAGGTCTGTCATATGCGGCGCGTTGTTGTGCCGAACTACAGAGAGGGACTCATGAAAACGAATTAGTCAGACAGCATATCATTGTAGCATTGCTGATGGAGTTGCAGCAGAGGGAAATGTCAAGCATGTATCAGCAGTAAGGCATTTCTCGTCTGAATCGCACGGCAGACGCATCCGGAGGCCATGCGAGCTCGTGTAGGTGACTTTCAAGGCTCTGCGCCACGGTTTTGTGCTGTAGAATAGAGGAGTGGTAGGGATCAGTGGGTGTATGAAATAGAGGCTAGCGAGGCTGAGATAAAAGGAGGATGCTGGCAAACACACAGAGGATGGGTGGCAGTGACTAAAGGCCCAACCTGAGCACAGAAGCACCGCAGAGCAACCCTCGTCTCTTCCTCTCAGGGGCAACTCTGATGGAGTGTGTTATCAGCGCGGGCAGGCAGGCTAAATCGCTGGTTGAGTAAAGGTTAGAGCTACTGGTCTGCTTCTCTGCCCGCGATGGCAGACAGGTGAATGTCAAAGCCACCTGAATCACACAGGGGGTGCGGGGGGGTTCACAGTGGGGACACGGAGTGAATAAGTTCCAGGAAAGGCATAGATTTATGCATTACTCGTGCTCAATGGCGCAACACTTTATTAAGCCGAGCACTTCATCTATGAGCAATGTCTCATCCATGGAGACCGTCGGCGGGGGGGTTCTGGATGTTTTCTATGCCGAGAGCTGTGGTTGTATGTGGGTAGTTTACGCTGAAGTCTGATCTTTAAGTTGTTAAATTAAACTACGCGCTAGACTGACCACATCACAATGAGTTAGTTTAGTGCAAGCAAGTTGAAGGCTGAAACGCATCACTAACGCCCCACCTCAGAGAGAAGATGTTAGCTAGCCATAAGAAGACAGAATATATTAGGGTTTTTTTTCCTCCAGAAGTGAAAGGTCCTAATTAGTACTCTATTCCATTTTCTTTACTAAATAAAAGGCAACAACAAGGCACAACCTTTATCACTTATTTAGTTTCTCTTTATGTGTTTGTCAACACTTGTATGAGCAGTGTGTTTGTTAGCAAACACCGTGTAGTCATTTCTACACCTTTCAACACATTTGTAAAGCCTAAGCTCCATATCCCACATTAATATTACTTTTTTCTTTAATAGGTTTTTTTTTTTTTTTTTTTTTTAGCAAATCAGTTACAATCAGCATGTAAGTCTTGGGCTACCCATTACCTTACACCGCATAAAGAAGAAATTCAACAGTGCAAATAGATATTGTAGGATTTTTTTGGACTGGTTACAGACGTGCACGGAAGCAACGAATGCCAGGTGCTTTGTCTTATATTCTGTATCAACTATTGTTATTTATAAAGAGCCATTTGTTGTCTCAAGACACTTTACAAAAACACATATATTCAAATTAATCCTAGTTTTCAAACAGTGCATTAAACTCAGTCTATTTTTCAAATTATATTAAAAAGCTTTCTGTCTAAGGAAGCCCAGCAGGTTGCATCGAGTTGCTGACTTGCAGTGTTCAATCCTCCTGGACGAGAACACATGGCGACAATCACTTGCGTTTAACTGAAACTCACCAAATTCTGCAGCACATCTACAGGTGAAAGTTGTCAAAGTCAAGCTAGCATAACTGACCTACTTCCCTCTCCCTCACTATGTTTTTTTCTTCCAATTATAACTTTTTACTAATCTTATAAATGTGATATCTTTGGACCTTGTTCTCTGTTGACAAGTAGTACCGAAGCACTGTGTCCCTCTTTCTTTTGTGTATCGTGTGTATGTTAAAAATTAGCATGCTACGTTGACAACTTGACAGTAAACCCAATAGTTGTCAATGCTGGTGAGCAGTTTTTCAACCCTCCAAAAGGGGAATGGTATTTTGCATGGGTGTCAAGTTGTAACAAGCCTATAGACATTAAAAAGAATTAGTCTAAGCGCAGAACCTTGTGGTACGCCACAAGTGATCCTGCAGTGTGAAGAATCATCATTCACATGAACAAACTGGAATTGGACAGATAGGATTTAAATCAGCCCAGTGCTTCTCCTTTGGTCTCTACAGCATTGTCAAGCTTCACTAAGAGAATATTGTAATTGTGTCGAAAGCAGCACTGAGATCTATCAAAACCAGAACAGAAACAAGTCCAAGAGAGGCCAAGAGAATATCATTAGTGAGTTTCACAAGTGCTGCTCAAGTGCTGCTATGAGCTCTGAAATGCGACTGGAAGTCTTCAAACAGGTTGTTACTGTTTAGATGCTCACGAACTTGATTAGTAACTATGCTCAAGGATTTTAGATGAAGGGATATTAGATATAGGTCTGTAATTTATTAAGTCATCTTGATCAAGAGAATGTTTCTTAAGTAAAGGTTTAATTAGACCTATGTTAAAAGCTTGTGGTACATATCTGTTTGCTAAGAACACATTAATTATTTCTAAGACGGGGCAGTAATCAAAGGGAACATATAATTTGGCTGGGATGGGGTTGAAAATGCAAATCAAAGGCTTAGAAAAAAATTATTTTGATAACTAAGAAAGCTGAATTGACACAAAACAATCCAAACGCATATCAAGTTGATAAATGCAATTTTCTTTTGTACATTTCTGTTGTGCAATAGGTCTTGAATTTTATTAATAATGGTCTCAAAAAAGGCCTTTAAAAGCCTTAAATGTGAGTTGGTGAAACCTGCAGAATCCCTGGTGTGCGGGTGCGCGTGGGTGCGTGTGTGTGTGTGTGTAAATGACCATATTTTTTTCCTCCTGTTTTCTATGTCGCAAAACTGTCGTTATGCATTCGATGGTGATTTTGTATCAAACTGGCAAGCCTGCAGTTGTAGGATTATAGTGCTACAATAACATGACTCATTGTGCAATATATGCCTTCGGGCTCCTCTTCTTCTCGCTTTTATGGCTGGTTGCAGCAGGAGAAATAAAACTGTAAATACACAATGTTTTGTTTCCAACTGGCACAAAAAAGTAGATCTGGGACTTGGCTATAATTGAGACAATGTTGGATTCCAACAGTACATCTGCCCAGCATTGAAAGCAGTCTGTTCAAGGTTCCCTCTGTGCAGAAATCCCCCAGCACCGGAGATTTTGGGTGATATCGCGGCCTTGAAGCTCGCTGTTCTTTCTTCCGGGGCATCCTTTTGTTTGAGCATTTTTGCACGATAAGCAAGAAGTAAGTTGGAGAACAGCTGTTTTGTTCTGCATACTTGTGCTTTTAAACGGGACTCGCGAATGAGGTGAGTGCAACCGCTCGCTCCGGTTTCTCCGCTGACAGGCCTTTATCCATTAATCCCTCAGTTGGACAAAAGTGCTTGAGGTTAAACAGATGTTGCTGCTCTTTTCTCAGAGGAGTCAAGTGTGTACACAGGAGGAGAGAAGAGCTGGAGCGGGGGCCCTACAGCACCTGCAGCTCCACGACTTCAATAGATAACACTAAGCATTTTGAACATTTCCAACCCCGAAGCGCCGTCTCACCATCTTTCCTGCCACTGTCATTTTAACTCGACTTTTGATACAGACTTTTTGCTGTGATTCGCTGTTAATTTCCCCCGGGGCCGATCATTCAATATTCAATACCTTGGGTTATTCAGCAACAACTGCGGACTGAGAGATTGAGGTGTCATTCCTTGATCAATATTACCAGAGCTCAGAAGAATGGTGGGTTGCAAAAATCATACAAAGATGCACAGCGATGTCTTTTGTGTGTGGGGGGGTGTGGGCGTGTGTGTGTGTGTGTGGGGGGGGTGGGCGTTTGTGTGTTTCTGCTGGTTACAAATTTAGCTCAACCTCATACAAAACACTAAGGTGTAAAGCAAATGGGTTAGAACCTCCTACTGGAAAAGTAGTGAAGTGATAAATTATTTCAGAGTAGGCAACTGGTTTATTTAACACAAATTGATCCAGTAAGTACATTATCTTTCCTTAAAAAAATATCAGAATCATTATGGTAAAAAAAAAAACCAAACAAAACTACTACATTTGGGTTGGAAATAGTTCATCGTATTTTTGATGTGTGAAAAGATCAAGTCTCCAATACTTCCGATTACAAATGACATGATCAAACATAAGTCAAATCCAAAGCAGAGAAATTTTTAAAGGCAGTGTGAGGGAGGGAGTTATGTCATTCCATCAAATGACAAACCTGGAGTGTCGCTTTGATTCATTCATGCATGTCTGAATGAATCAAATCCTTGAATCTCCCTTGGCAACCATTTGGTGGTTCTTAAGCGCTTGCTCATGCAGTCTGCCGTCCTTCTCTTGGGTCTCCCTCGCTCAGCTCCTCCAGACTAGCAGCAGCAGCAACTAGCAAACGCCTGGTGGAACTGCAGGTCCGCTGAGCTCATCATACGAACCGCTTCTTAGTGCAAGGCGCCTAAGAAGCGACATAATGGAGAAGAATTGTTGTGATGACATGCTGAAAGAAGGGTGCTGGAGAGGGTAGGTAGTTCTTAAAGAGACGGAGGTCAATTTCAAGATGTGAGTTACAGCTATGGTGTGAAGTCACTTTTCTTTCAAATAATTTTTAATATATTCAACATAACTGAAGGTAACTTAATTATGTGATTTTGCTAAAAAGAAAAAAGGCACTATAAGCCATTTAAAGTACAAGTTTTGATATATATATATATATATATATATATATATATATATATATATATATGATAATCTTTCATAATTCTTGTACCAGCTTAAATAGCTGCTACACACGGGGACATTTGTTTTAATGGATTAATCAGAGCAATCGATAGTTTACTCGATTACTAAAATTACAATGTGTACATATGGAGGAGCATGGAAGAGTATTTGGATGAGACATTTAAGGGTAGAATTTAGTAAGTTTTGTCTTCTTCCTGCTCCTTTTCAAAATGGATATGAAAGTTTTGTTTATTATATTATTTCCTCCTTTGACATTTTACTTGTTTGAAATAATGGTGTCATTTTATATAAATACATATTAGCACATCAAGTAGAGCGTTATAGCAAAAGCTGTAGAGCTCCAGTAAATCTGTTGGCTAAAACTATTTTCAGTGCTGCAATGCTGGACAGAAAAAAAACAAAAAAAAAAGGCAACAAAAATAATTAAAGCAAATCTTGACAGAAAAAGGTTTATGACAATAAGTGGAAAGAAACGCCACAGCAGACGCGATCAGAGCTACCTAAAGGCTCTTCAGCCTTATCCAGAGAAAAGAAGCGGGCCTCTCGTTTCCCCTCCACTTCCAGCGGATCAGAGAAGGAAAACGCAAAGAGAAGGCATTACCATCTTAATTTAGACAACCTGTGATCCATGTTAATGAGCCGTTCTCCTCAAAGCATATGTTTAGCAGTTACATATCTCTACGATGCACCGAATGTTCTTTAAAAAAAAAAAATTAAAATACACTCCTTATGACACAGACAGACATTGAGACATTCATCATTACTAAACCGAGACCGGCGTTGTTTAATGCGGCAGGCGTTGTAGCAGTCAAAGAAAGGATTTGCACAGGCATCACGTTTCTAAACCAAATACGCTGAGTTTGCATGATTTATGTCTGATTAATGTCTTTAAGAGTTGTGTTGAGAGACCCCCCCCCCAAAAAAAATAAATAAATAAATAAAGGGAGAAAAACTGCAGCTCTGTAAAACAGAGTGTGATTAGCGGCAAGGACTAATGCTTGTTAGTGCCTTTCCAGTATACATTAATTGGTAAAGGTTGTCAGTGTGAAGCATGAGGGGGAAGATCAATTGGTGTTTAATCCTGTTTGGGTTTAACTGCGCAGGGACTCTTTTGAGCAATTAACTCCAGGAAGGATGGCTGAGACACTGTGAAATCACTTTACACACCGTGACAGTAGAACTATTCAGAAATGCATCAATACGAGCAAAAATGGAGGAGGATACAATTGATTTGACAGACGCGAACATTGAAATCGTTTCTTTCGGAAAACAAGAGCAACGACTCAAAAGTCTTTCAGAAACAGAACGGCTGCGTTCTGTTTCCCGGAGTCTTTTCTTCAAATTGTGTCGCACGAGTCGGGTAACTTTTTTTCCAATAATCCATGAGTCCTTGGTGTTCAAAAATGGATTGCTTTCATATGACCGTCACATTAAAGTGTTTGTCAGTCAAACAAATGTGTTTTCCTCCAAAGGAATGGCAGCCTCAGCTGTTTCTGCAAAGGCTGCAGAAAAACAAAGCAAAACAAAAAAAGAAGCTCTTCCCATATGTAAGACAAAGCTCTGGATGAAACTATGGATCATTCCCATCTGCTGAGAGGAAATAATCAAGGTTGGTGTCACGGAAATGCTTGGAAGGGGTAGGCCTTTCTTTGAAACACATAAGAGGCTTTTAAAGTCCCCAGACAATAAGCTACTTCAGTAGTTTCTGTTCAAAAAACCTTACTCAATTACTGAAATCTAGTAAGGTTTTAGTAACACAAAAGATGTTAATGCCACATTAATTTTGGACTTTTCGTTAAATATATGAACAGTTCCTTTTTTTTTTGGTGCGGTATTTGAAACGATTTTTAAAAACATGAACCGTTCTGTAGCCGGGACTCCAACTGACAATTATTTTAGTAATCGATTATCCTATTGATTAATCAGGTTTTAAAAAAAATCGGCACAATCTGCAGTTTTTGTTTACCCAATATTTATAAATACATTAGAAGATGCAAATTAACAATTCAATTCCTTTTTTAAATAAGAAAATAAATATTGTATTGTCTGAAGTGCAACGACGTGACGTTCCCTTGGTGAACGTTTTAGCTGCTTTTAACGTCAACATGTGAAAAACTCAACCCTTTCTGCTCCACGTAGACTCAATATGATATTGGGTTGATCTGCTTATTTATTTTAGGATTAGAAAGTTAATACTTGAACAGCAAAAGTGCTTCATTGGACATTTCTTTTTGCAGAATTTGAACTGAAGCTACAGCTATGCCACTTGAGGCCTTCTGGGTAGAACATATTTACAAATATATTTTTTTAATTTTACATACAAAATGTTTCTCTCTCTCTCTCTCTCTCTCTATATATATA